>VZTD01005494.1:1438044-1494137 GCA_013397725.1 Rhagologus leucostigma | reverse complement strand
TGCAACCTGGTTTTCTCTCAGGGGCTATATTACTAGATTTTGGCCAAACCGGCACACTGCTGCTTTGTTTACTTCACAGAAAATCCTAATCCTGATAATCCATTGCATAAAATAGAGCTGTCATACAACAGAGATCCTTAGAACTAAAATCAGTCTAGTGGCATTCCCAGTGCAAGCATCACCTGGTGCAGCTATAGTGGTAATGCAATGGAGATGTTCATGTACCAGGATTGCTCCCTTAGGGAACATCCCCCACTTTTCAGAACTGCATTGGGCTGATACATTCCTTAAGAGACTGGCTGTTTTCTCTCTTTGCCCTCTCAAGCCTGCGTAACTGCACCATAAGAATAGCATATTAAAAGCTTTTAACTGCCACATAAAAATATTTCCCAAAGCTTAAGCAAAAATCATTTCCCAAGAAGGGTGTCACTTCTTTTTTCAGTGATAAATGCTGCAGTCAGCTGGTTTCTATTCCTCATTTTCCTCCCTATCACATATCACATTAACAAGACATACCCTGATATCTTGCTCCTAAACCACACTCCATCCAGAAAACTCATATTCCCTCAGGTGTAGTCGTTCAGAGAAAGCAAACAGGAAGAGGTAAAGACAATAAATCCTGTTCCTTCAGGAGAAAAGAGGTATTTCCTGGAGTATTTATACTGACTTTAGCATTTGAAAATTCAGTCTTGACTCTCTGGCATCAAGAAATACCTGAATACTTCAACTGTTGCCTGGAATAAAACATAAAACCTTTCCCAGCAGTGTTAAAATGATAATATAAAAGCAAGTCTTTAACTGAAAGCCTGCATGGTGCACAATATGGCCATATGCACACATGATACAGTATTTCTACAATTTTTATAAGGTTAGTTGATCAGTATATCTATCAAATATTGTCCAGTTAGAAGAGCAGTTGGTTAGGTGATTTCCCCCCACTTCTGCCCCATTGGAGCCCCTTCCCCCATCTTTTAGCCCTACACTTCATTGTGTCTACGATGTATAGTGGAAAACAAAGTGTCCTTGCTAGACTAAAGGCACAAGACTAAACAGACTTTCAAGAATGTATTAGTAAGGGTTTGGTAAACTATGGGGGAGGACAGGAAAAGCACTAGAAGTTACAACTATGTATTAACAGTCTACAAAGTTACAAATACATGAAAAATATATAAAAAGCTAAAAATATTTAGGCCTTACAGGTGTCCTTGCTAGACTAAAGGCACAAGACTAAACAGACTTTCAAGAATGTATTAGTAAGGGTTTGGTAAACTCTGGGGGAGGACAGGAAAAGCACTAGAAGTTACAACTATGTATTAACAGTCTACAAAGTTACAAATACATGAAAAATATATAAAAAGCTAAAAATATTTAGGCCTTACAGCCAATGATAAAAAGAAAAAAAAATCTTTTAAGAGTGTAAACGTGGAGGTTCATTAAAAAGAAACAAAGAGGAACTTCTGTACCCATAGCACAGTACTTTTTACAGCTTTACATATGCTTACACATGGCCAATCAAATTTTCCCTCTGCAGACACCTAATGCCACCTGACTCCTCCCTCCTTCCTCTATCCCTAACAAGGAAATGACAGGTAGCTAAACCAATTCCAAAATACCTTGTGAAATTACAAAGCAAGGCAACCAACAAAATTCCTCCCTTCATCTCACTATTGTGCTACTGCAGCACAATAAAGTAACAAGGAAAACCACAAGTCTAGGCCAGTTCTCAGGTGGCTGAACTGAGCCAACAAGGGCTGAGCACACCAAAGGAGAATTTGGTGCCTCTACTTTGTTCCTCTCTCCTTCCATCAGCTGTGGCATCCATGAAACTCTTCCTCAATTGACTGAATTCTCCAGCTCATCAGCTGATCAACTGGTGGCACTTTTTTCCCCAGCTGGTTTTCTGATGGGTTGATTATCTAAATCACCTGAGAAGAGGTACAGTGCACACCCAACCCACCACAGTGCACCTACTGAGGGGTTCATCCTATCCCGCAGGACAGCAGCATGATGATATCACACTATCAGTACCACACAAAATCTTTAACAGACTGACCAAGTTCCATCTCGAGAGCGGAGCTGCCAAACTCTTCCCACCCAGTCCTCAATCACTGCAGTAAGTACTAACTTCCAACCCCGTTTAATCAAGGCCAGCTTGCATACAGTTACTGCTATAGCACTTCCATGGTGAGTCAGCTTAAAAAACCCTATTTCCGGTGCTCCTACCTCGAAGTACTTACAGATAAAACTCTGACCATTTCAGCCGCACTGATTTCAGCTCAGCCCCCAAACAAACTGCGATCCTGGATTACTCTGACCGAGTCAAATGTCTTCTTGCACGTCACAACCAACTTTCCTGCACGTATTTGTGCAGAATTTGATCTCTCTGATCAAGTGACATCACTGATACATACAGTATTAAAAGTGTTTCTTCTTCTCTGAGACTTCACCAGCTAAGTTCAATGATCAGGTCCGTTCTTTCAAAGTTGGGGAAAACCACACAGTCCATCCTCTCAGCACAACAACAAAATAACTACTGATAGGGCTGCTGAAAAAAAACCCAATTATCAATAACAGCATTTGATGTATGAGTTCAATTATCAAACAAGCTTACATAAGCAGTGATGTTTATGCAATATCATCACTTAAGCCCTCAGTATTTCTATTATCTTCCCGTAAAAGGGTAGAATTTACTGTGTCGGGGGTGAAAAGGTGAAGGTTTTTAATGGGATGCTTCAAGAACGACCGGCCGCCACTTTAGTACATCACTGCCTTACCGCAGTTACCAGCAGCCCGTATCATCCATCAGGCGGGGTCCCGCAGCCACTGCTGGGCACCAACTGCTGCTGGCCGACACCACCGCTCAACACAAACCCACCTCACTTCGGCAGAGCTTTTCCCTCATCAGGACTTTTCCCTCAGCGAACCCAATTCCGCGCCAAGACCGCTGGGCGCGTGTGGGCACCTCCCGCCGCCGCCGGGACCACGTGCCCCCAAAACCACGCGGTCCTCAGCCCCCCAAAGCACGCGTTCCTCAGTCCCTGCCCCGGGACGGGCGGCTGAGCTGAGGGGGCTGAGCTCGCAGCCTGGGGCTCCCCACGCCGGGGGCTTCGGCCAGGCCTCCCCGGGGGATGCTGCCCCGGAGGAACCGCGGAACCGCCTCCGAAAGCGACGCCGGAGCCCCCCAACTTCCCTGAGCTCCCCCCCCGCTTGCCGCTCCCGCCCCCCCCCGCGCTCACCGGCTGCCGGCAGCAGGAGGAGGCGGAGGAGGCAGAAGACGAGAGCGCCCCGACACAGCGCCATGACCGCGGCCGAGCGCCGGGGTGCGCAGGGAGGGGCGGCCTGCTGGAAGCGGCAGAGGCAGCGGACGGGGCGGGGGCGGGGCGGCCCCGGCACGGGAGGGCGCTGAGGCAGTTCCCGATCCCCGATCTCTGTTCCCCGTTCCCCACTCCCCGATCTCTGTTCCCCGTTCCCCTGCTGCGTCTCCGGCTCCCGTTCCCCAACGCGGTTGCTGCAGTACCAGCTGAAGGTTTGTTTCTCCCTGAGGGGAGACCTCGTCGCAGTATCACGGAATCATTTAGGTTGGAA
Organism: Rhagologus leucostigma; assembly: GCA_013397725.1. Lineage (NCBI taxonomy): Eukaryota > Metazoa > Chordata > Aves > Passeriformes > Rhagologus > Rhagologus leucostigma. The sequence goes on along the minus strand of VZTD01005494.1, from coordinate 1,490,552 downwards.
AAGACCTCTGAAGATCATCGAGTCCAACCTGTGACTGATCACCACCATGTCAACCAGACCATGGCACCAAGTGCCACGTCCAAGCTTGCCAAGGTGCTTGTTCCCTGGCATGAATCACTTCTGTCACCATCTAGCTGATGGAGCTATGTCATGCCCTGGCCTTGGAAGGCCAAGCAAAATATGGAAAGCCTGATGAGAAGAAAACCCTGAGCACCAGAGTTTGGCTTGGAAGGTGGCCAGTAAAAGAGGATCGCTGGGGACACTCTAAAGGCAGGAGCTGAAGGAAGCAGTCACTCCCAGCACTGTCACACACCTAGTATTGTAGGACTTCTGGGCGGTTCAGGTTTCTGTCCTGATCCTGAATTGCATTTCAGACCTGGATTCTCCAGGGCTGGATTTCACATTCCTTTTCCCTACTCTGGTTGTACCTGAGACATTGTCTGGTTTTTGTCCAGGCAGGTTCAGTAGTGGACTCTGATGCTGGCTAAGGAATGTTCCTGCTGCCTAGGCACTCACCTGAGCCCACAGCCTGATCTGCCTTCCCCGGGGGACTGCTCCTGCCTCTGGATCAAAACCTGTTCTGCAGCACTGTTGCTAAAGAAGGCCAGAACTGATGAAGCAGCCCCCTTGGCTGCCTAGTAAGTTTCTGAGGGTAAATGGCTTCTGCTCTATACTTCCCTCATGTTGCTTTTTCTTTCCTTCACAAGACATCCTCGCAGGCCTTCCAGAAGGTGTCTCAAGGAGAGGTTTCAATCTCCCCTACCCTACTTCCTTCCTAGACTATTGCAGAATCTCTCCCTCACAGAAGGAGAGAAAGCTCAGATGCGTTAGGAGATGACTGGGAGCATTGGCAGAGGTGAATGGTCAGCAATCCAGAGGCTGGTGCAGGTCTCTTCCACAGAGAATCTCTTATTTACTTTGGGTAAATTCTTCAGTCTGTTTGGATCCAGTTTAAGAGCCAGGGCAGTTTCTTGACCATGCGTTAGATAAGTCCACAGTCACTGACACACATTTTGTACCTGGGACAATCCTGTTGTATGCAGCCCTTTTGTGGTGGGAAGTGGGATAAATCTGGCTTGGGCTGTGTGGTTGCTCACTCTGTGTAGTCCAGGTGCAGTGTATGCAAAAGACTTGGGTAGGTCCAGACTTGTGACTAGGAGGAAGATTTCCCCAGTTCAAGAGCTTTCCCAAGGTGGTTTCTAGGAAAAGGCTATTTCTTGAGCTCCACCAATGCTATAACCAAATGCATGTGTGAATTGTGGATTGTTTTCCATACCTGACCTGAAGGTTGTGTGTGAGCTCAAGAACTGTATCAAGTAGGTTGTTGTCATATTTGCAGACAAGTAAACAGAGGCAGAAGTGGAGAAGTTCTGTTGCTTTCCAGAAGTGAGTTGTTCAGTGAGTCTGCAGCTCCTCTGTGCCCCGGTGTCTGGTGTTAAGATGGAAAGCGTGACTGTATTGTGTGGTGTTGTGATTTCCCCATACCTTAGGGGAACGAAAGACTGCAAAGTTATTGTTTCTCAGGCAGAAACCTTTACATTTTTCTGAGTCTGCTGTAAGAGGCCTGGGTTTACACAGCAAGGAGAAGCCGCACAAGGTCAAGCTTCAGGACATAGAGCATTCTGTTCCCAGTGGCCAAGTGTAATGGTCCTGTGGTCAGATACTTTTGTCAGGCCTGAAAGAGCCTCCCAGTACACTTTACTGTGCCGGTGGAGTGGGATCAGGGCCATCACTGGGCGACGGTGCATGGCAGGTCCTGCAGCAGCATCCGGGCTGGATGTGGGGATTCTGGGCCTGACGCTGCAGGCGGGAGCGGTCTTGGACCCACGAAGGGCCAGGGGTGCTGGAGCGTCTGACACTTGCTGGATCTGGGGAGACACAAGAGGACTCTGATGGTACCTGCCTGGTCATGCTGGGGCTGCTGGAGTTGGGTACCAGCGAGCTGTGGGGGTGGTGAGGCCCTGGCACAGGTTGCACAGAGAAGCTGTGGCTGCCCCATCCCTGGAAGTGTTGAAGGCCAGACAGGATGGGGCTTGGAGCAACCTGGTCTAGTGCAAGGTGTCCCTGCCCATGGCAGGGGGGTGGAATTAGATTATCTTTAAGGTTCCTTACAGCCCAAATCATTCTGTGACTCTTATGTTTCTATCTTGAAAGCGTCAGATGCTCCAGTCCATGCTCCCTGGGCCCATGTGGATCCAGGACCGCTCCCACTTGCAGTGTTGGACCCAAAATCCCTACAGCCAGCCTGGGCACCTGGACCTGCTGTGCATTGTTCCCCAGTGCTGGCCCTGGTCCCACTCTACCGGCACAATTAAGTGCATTGGGAGGCTCCACGCTCATGTGTCGGCTTCCTCCTCCTCCTCCTCCTCCTCCTCCTCCTCCTCTCGCTCCAAGGGCAGCGTTCGGGGCCTGGGTCACAGGGTTGTTGTCTCCCTGGGGGTCGGCAGCACCTGCCCTGGCCTCCTTCGTGCGGGCTGGCCTTGGCCGCTTGCCCAGCTCTACGGCCGACAGCTTCGCGTCTCGCCGGCCTCCACCCTGCTCGGTTTCCTCGAGAGAAGTTCACACAAGCACCGGGGCGTCTTTACGCCTTGTCCTTACCCCGGTCAGGGCACCGCGGCCCTGCCCTACCCGAGCGCGGAGAGGGTCCCGNGGGGAGTGTCGTCCGGCTGTGCGGGAGGCGCCCGATCGGGGGGTGGCTGCCGCGCCTCACGGGCTGTAGGCAGGTGTAGGGGGATCTCGGGTTTGGGGTGTTTGTGGGCGTGGAGGGTCCTTCCGGGTTTGGGGGTGTCTGTGGCTGCGGGGAGTGCCGCCCGGTTTAAGGGGTGTCTCTGGGTTAGGGGGCGCCGCTGGGCACGGGGCGTGCTGCCCGCCTCGGCTGCGGGGTGAGCCCGGCTTTGGGGCCGGTTCTTGGGTGTGTGAGCACGGCAGTGCTGCCCGGTGGTTGTGGGTTGGGGGTGCCGGCAGGCTGGGGGGCCACAGAGACCTACGCCTGGGATGAAGGCGGGGCAGTTTTGTGATCCATGCCGGGCTGTGCTGTTTCGCTTTGCCTGCTGCGAGGCTCACGGCTTGGCCGGCAGCTGCCAAAGTTGTGTTGCCCGGCCTGGCTTCTCGGCCTCCTTGCCTGCCTCCAGTCGCCTCCACTTCAGATCTGGCTTCTCCTGTGTTGTGTGTTCTGCTCTGCTGCTGGAAGCTGTTTGCTTTTGCCAAGAGAAGGGAGTTCAGCCCGGGGCCAGGCTCAGAGCAGAGCATCTTTGCTTCTGTGAATCGCACGAGGGGCAGATGTGTGTCCTTTCTCTGACCTGTTGAAAGCAGCATCTGCTCCAACTGAGCAAACGCCCTGGCACTGCAGCAGTGCATCTCATATGGTGCCAGTGTGGCGGTGCTGCCTGCTCTGCTTTGGGCATTCAGGCTGTTTCAGCAGCGCTGATAACCAGGCTGGCTGCTCTTCTGAAGAGCTGTGGGCGCTCCTGACTGCCCTCGGGTGTTTTTAACTTGTCCTTATAGAGGGGAAATCATGCCATGTTTCGAGTACTTTTAGGATAATACACATTGTGCTGTCTGCTCTGCTTTGGTAGTAAACGATGTGTTTCTGTTTATTGTTTTATCTCTTGTTTTGAGTTCCTGACGCAGGGCATTCAGGGCCTTTGATCCAGGCTGGTTTTTGCTTTGTTCCCGCTATTTTGCTCAGCAGTGCTGCAGGAGGGAGGCTGGGCAGTGCTGCTCCACTGCTGGATGCTGGGGTCAGCCTGAGGAAAGGGGCTTTAGGAAACCCTTTCCCAAGTCTAGCTGAAGGTCAGGTAATCTGGAGTTGCTGTGGCACTTCCGTCACTTGGCACTCGTTTTCTGGAGTCACTAGCTTTTCTTGGGTTCGCCTTAGTTTCTGCTCTGTATGAGATTGCCAACAAGCATTTAATTCCTGCCATCTTTGCTGCTGTTGCATCTTCCTGTTGCTCTGTGTGTCACAAAGTGCTTTGACAGATGGATGCCCAGGGAGAGTCTCCCAGTGATGGCTGGCTATTGGGGCAGTTGGAAGCAGGAGCGGCGTATAACCTAACATTTGGAAGCTGGATGGAACTAGCCACTTGAATGTATTCTTTTTGTCCTGGCACATGTCAGCTCTGATAGCATTCTAGTGATACCAGGAAGGCTCCTGAATCTGTAGTCTCGTGGTAGATTTTCTCTTGTAAACACCATTGCATGCTATTACCTGTGTCTGCTTTTGTCCCCGTGACTCCGACAGCTGGGTCTTTCGCTTTGTAGTCAGTGACATTCTGTTGTAGTCCAGTCCATCTGCGTTTGTCTCATTCCTTCTTCCGCTCTCTTTGTTCTGGATAGTGGAATAATCTAAACACCTGTTAAACAGAAGATTAACCAGGCGCATGTTGCTGTCCTAAAGAATACAGAGTGGGAGAGAAAGGCAGAAGTGTTTTGTCAGGACATGAGCAGCAGAGCGACGCGGTTCCCGGTTTCAGCGGTGTTTGGCAGTGGTGGTGGCTGTGGCCCCGTGCTGGCTCAGTGCTTCTGGCCCAAGCTTGGTGCGGAGGTTGCCCGTGTTTCTGGCTTGGTTGTGCCCGTGCCTTTGTTTGGAGTGGCGTTTGTGTGGCTGTCTGGAGTGTGGCTTAATGGCTCGTCTGCTTTGGGAAGGTTTTGAGCTGTTGGACGACAGTGGGACTGAGAGCAGGGTGGGCGGTTAGTTGGTTTGGGGCTGTTGTGTAATGTCATTAGGACGTGCAAGGACTCTGGCTATTTTTTGGCTTATCCCTGTTGTTTAATTCAGGTAAACCAACCTCCAAGAAAGGAAGAAGTCTAAAGGCAGCATCCTCCCCAGAAGATTTTGTTCTAGGCATCTGCCCATCTTATGTCTGCTCTGGAAGCGGTGCCTGTGAAGAATGACGTCGAGAGGTGCTGGGACTGCTTTCTCAAGGAAGAATTACAGGCTGAGCACTGAGCCAGAGAAGTCCAAGGTCACAGGTAGGGGCCTGTACATGCGGTGTGAAAACAGGAGCACTGTGGATCCAGGGAGCATCCCTTGCCTTGCTTGAGATCAGCTGCCTTCCAGTTGCAGTTGCCTTGGTAATGTGAGGTGTGGGGGGCTGAAACTGAGTAAATCCTCAAAGTGAGATGAGATTTTGGATGGGACATCCCTGCAGTACTAAGGACTCCAGAAACTCATGTCACAGAGCCTTTTCTTCAGCACACAGCCCTGCCTCATAAGGCTGGAAAATGTTGTGTTGCCTGCCTGCCATCTTATTTGAGACTCCTCTGATTTAGGGAGTTCCCATTCCAGGATGAACAGCTTGTCAAATTCTCAAATTAATCCTTTTCTGGGAAATTCCGCTACGTGCCAGGCAGTCTGGCTTTTTTTCTTGGAGTCACCAATCCAGCACAAGTGTGCTTATGAGACCACAAATCTGGCATTTGAGGGCACTGTTGCACTCAGAAACAAGGAATGCTGCATCAGTGTGACAGTAGGGGTTGTTTAGTGAGGGTGAGGCACACATCATTAAAGAGGGTTCTAGGTTACGTGAGGTGAACTGCACCTGCAGCTTTTTCATCTCAGCATTTTTTAGTGCAGTTAAGAGACGTCCTGAATATGAATAGGACATCAGGAATTGCTGTAGTGTCAAGATTTTTTTTTTTAAATAAAATTGGATTCCTACTTTCAGCTTTTGGAGTTCCTTTATCAGGAAATAGCACAGCAGGATTCCTGAGGATGTACTTCCACCTATGTGGAGTAATTTATAGGCTCCCAGTTGCTATGGCAGAGCAGCTCAAATTGGAAAGAGCCTTTTTTGGGGAGATGCACCCAATAATGCTGGACTCTGGTTCTGCTTGTGAGGATAGTAAGGTGATGAATGACTGCTTGAAGCTGCATTTTCCACTGTGTTGATCAGCAAACATGAACATAATTTACCCACAGTTACCAATTTCTTGCTTGTAACTGAAATTAACGTTTGGGTTTACCCCGGACTCCCTAATCTTATTTCCTTTCTGTTTTTCCCAAGGGATCGTGAACAGCAGGCTGCTGAATGATTATCTGCATCGAGTCTTTACCAGTGCTGATGGGAACCAGCCTGCAGCTGCTTACAGGTATCAGACTTCTCACTGCCCGGGTGGCAAGCGATGCCACCTCGGATAAACAGCACTGTGTGAAAGGAAGGATCTTTTAGTGCCACACGGTGATCTTTGTTAAAAGCACGGCAGCTCCATGTTACAGAAACAACTCTGAGAGCTGCTCTTTTAGTGGCTTTTTCAAACTGCAGGGCTTGCGAGGAAGGATTCTTTTTTGCATGAAAAATCCCATCTGCATCGCTAGGCAATATTTTTGAAATAAGTAGGCATTCACCTGGTTGTTCCTGTTCCACTTTTGCTTGTAAGGAAGGGCAAAATGCACAGGTTTCAGGTGCAGGAATTAAAAGTGGGTTGTTAGTGCCCTGTAACCTAAAGGCAAGACTGTTACTGATCCATGCAATACCGTACGTTTTTCAGGCTGTGGAACTGCTGGTACTTTTATTAGGAGTCACCAAAGGAAAAGAAACACAAAATTCCTGTTCAGTGACTGTTTTTTTTCCTATTTATTTTCAGTTCTCCTTCACCTTGTATCCCAGAAACTTGTAGTGTTGGATGAGAAGAATTCCTCTTGCATCTCTCTTGCCAGGGGCAAGTCAGACAGGTTCAGGGCAGGTAGGAGTGTGGCAGAGCGAGGCAGGCCTGTGGCTCCTGCTGGCTGGCAGTGCTGCAGCGTGGCTGGGGTCACATTCCACGGGCTATACTTAGGACTGCCAGCTCCAACGTGAGCTCAGAGCTACTATAAATAGTTCTTGGCCCTCTGGCTCTTGGTGAGCCCGGGTGATGGTGCGGGGGGAGGCAAAGTGGGTCATGTTACTTTACCATGAGCTCTCCTGCCAGCAAGCCTTGGAACAGTCCCTCTGCCTGAGCATTTTGGTTTTCAATATTTCTGATTTCTTTGTCTGGTGATTAATGACTTGAATGCACAGAACTGATAGTTTGTTGGACTGGTCTCTCTCTCTTTTTTCCTGCCTTCCACCCTTTTTCCCTGGACGTGGCTACTTGGTAGAAAGCCCAGTAGCAGTCAAAGAGGTCTTGGAAATAACATTTGCCATATGAGAGCAGCTTTTATGGTATGATATCTTGCCTTCAGAGGCCTGAATTCTTCATAGAGGAGCTCACTGCAGACATCTCTCTGCCTGTCTCACACTCTTCCACCCTCCTTCCAGAACTCCTCCTCCATGCCAGTGCTGGTTAAGCAGCTTTGCTGAAGCCACCCTTCTTATGCCAACCAAAAATGATTCTTTGATTTCACTTCTGTGCATCTTCACATCCATCAGGCTTTCACACCATCTCTCTTTCACACCAGTCTTAGGGAAATCCCTAGTCCTGGAGAAGTGACAATTTGTTTCCCAGATGGCTTTGGAAATGGGAAGCAGGGATAGGAACAACTAGTGATTCTCGCAGTAAAAGGAGGCTCTTGTGCAAGGATCAGCTAAGTAAACTTGCCTTGAAAGGAGAGAACTAAGGAAGGTCACTAAGTTCTCTAGAGCAGTGGCCCAGAGGAGGTGCATGAGAGACTTTTCAGTATGAAAACAAAATGGTTCTAGCTGTTGTCACAGAGAGAGGATGCTGGACTAGCTTGACCTTTGTCTGAACTGCTACAGCTGCTGCTGTGGTCCTCTGTCTTCTTTTGTACAGCAAAATACTTTGGGTATTTGGGGAAAATATGAATCCTGACTTGTGCCGTGTTTGTATGACGCTGACTGCAGCAAAGTCCTGGTCCATAGCTATTGGTAGTACAGCTGGTTTCTTGTTACTTTGTACCACAGTTTTCTTACTGCCACAAAACACTCCCGAGCAGACTGAAGACTGTAAGATTCTTCGTTGACTACTTGGCTTGTTTGTGCCGTGTTTGGTCCTTCCTTCATTCATTGCCCCAGCACGATGGGCAGCAAATTCTTTAGATTCATGACATCAAACAGATCAACTGAACTTCATGGTTCATGTCTCAGCGCAGGACACGTGTCTGGGCTGCAAGTCTTTAAAAATTTGAGACAGTTTTTTGAAGAGCTCCTGTGTGTTTATTCCCTAGGAAGCACCTGACGTTCCAGAACCTGCAGGAGCACCTTGAGCGATTGCTGGCGGAGGAGAATGGCTCTGAAGACAGTAGAGGTAGGAGATATTGCCTGTCCAATTTGTGCTTTTTGCTTGTGCTGCTCAGTTGGGAAGGACAAGTTGTATCATGAAAGGCGTTTCCCTGAGTGAGCGCTGTTCTGCCTCTCTGTGCTCTAATTTATTGTGCCTTTAAATCCTGCCTGTGAGGGGCTCATCAGCCAGCCCTGCAGCAGGTCTGTTTGCAGATGTAGGCATATTTCCAGGCTGAAATGTCTGGTAAAGCAGTTTGGGGGCAAATGTTGGCAGTATTTTACTGATAATGATATGCAGAGCCGTTGCTTTGACCAGTAATGTGCAGTGCTATTCTCAGTGGGAGATGCAGAGGCTTGTTGACAATTTTTACATGCTGATCTCCGCTGCAGGTATTCACTTTGGGCCTCAGGCTGTTCCCTGTGTTCTTACTAGCATCATTTCTCTGAATGAATCAGGATGTGGCAAGATACAACCTGGCTCACCTCGTAGAAAGGCAAATTTTTCTTGCTGGCTGCAATCAAAGCGTGACATGTTGGCCAAACATTTGGCCCAGAGTTTAGCCTTTGAATTTTGTCAAAGTAAAATTTTTAGGTGATGTGGAAAACTTAATGTGTCCTGAATGCTGCGTAGCTGAGTCACTGTGAAGACTTCCTTTTAAATCTCTCTCCTTTTGTGAGTTTCTCATGGTGTAACATAGGCAACACTACCCTAATCTTCCTCTCCTGTAGTAGAATCCAGCTCCTGTCGCAGTCTGGCTGGAAGCACTCAGCAGGTGAACTGTTAAATCCTGCACAACTCTGCCTAACAGATTTTCTGCAACTCTTGTTTCAGATCAGGTAGCAGAGGGCCGGCTCGGTCCCTCCACCGTGGTGTTGGACCACACGAGCGGCTTTGAGGGGCTCCTGCTGGTCGATGATGACTTGCTTGGGGTGAGCGTGTTGCTGGACACAGCAGAAAATGGTCTTGAGGGACTAAAAGCACTTGGGGCTTCTTGATTTGTTCTTTGTAACAGATCCCTGTCAATGGCTTTGTAGCGTGTGTAAATGGAGTCTGCCCTGAAAGCTGCAGGATCCTGGAGGAAATGAGCTCTCCTGGGAAAAGGTCTAGCAGTACCACGAAGTCTCAGCAAGCTCTGAGTGGGGCTGTGAGGAAGTGAAAGGATTACCCTGGCCCAGGGGCTCACTTGGCTAAGCAGCCAGCTTTCCTGTCCCTCCCTCCAGCAGACTGCCTCTTCCTTCCTTCTGGTCTTCTTAAAAAGCTAGAAAGAGGCTAAAGCTGAGGTTTTCCTTTCTCCTTTGTTTCCACTAATTACCTGCTTGCTCCTTAGCTGATGTTCCTCTTGCAAAAAGTCAGCTGAAAGAATCTGCCAGAATTTAGCCCTTTCCTACTTCAGTAATTTCTGCACTCTTTTCACCCCTTCACTGAGCAAGCACATCCCCTGCTCTTGAGCTGATTCCCTCCTTAATCTATGCCTGGTTTTTAGCCCCTTACAAATCAGGATGCCCTGGTCTCCCCTTTCCCTTTAACTGCCTGCTGTAGTTTACTTTGTTTGTACCTAGAACTGACCCGCAGAATGGATAAGACTGGCTTGTCTGTGAATTCCTTGTTCTTACCTTCATTTCCTCTTCATGGTCTGTCCCAAGATGGCAAGAGTCAGGATTTAACACAGTTCAGTTTCTAGACAGCATGTTACCTGCCAATCCTGGCCTTCCTGGACACCTTGAATGTATAGTTTTGTTCTAACTTGTCCAGGATTCATATACCTTTCCCATATCATAATCACTTCTGTATACACTGTTGTCCCAGTTCACTGGGAACCTGTCTGTCACCATGTTGCCTTGTACTGCTGCCGTGCTGGATGCTTCACTGGGGTTTACCAAGTACAGAGGAGCTGTGGGAGGGCCCTGAATGATTCCCTGGGGCCAGTTGGCTCCAAGTGCAGCTGCTGGGGTGGGGAAGACGTCCCTTCTTGTCCCTCTACTGTCTTTGTGAATAACTCTCCATCTTGCTTTGGTTTTGAGCGCTAAGGCAGAGGGAGTGGGAAGGGCTGAACAAGCCTCTCTTTTTGCCTGATGTTAAAATATCTTTTTTCTATTGGTCCAGGTGATTGGCCACAGTAACTTTGGGTCCATCAGGGCCACAACGTGTGTCTATAAAGGTAAGGAGATCAACAAGTGCTGCTTTGAGAAAAGACCCTGGGAAGAGTGTATGGGGAGTTAGACAACTAGAGAGCTCAGGAGATCTTGAATGTGTTCCAGATCTTGAGCAGGCTCTTCCCCAGTTCATTCACTGGCTTTTCCAAGGAGTGAGAAGGATGGGGGATTGTGTGATGCCAGAGCAAAGAAGTGGGAGGGGAATCCTGGGGATGTCCTGAACCTCCTTGGTGTGCCACATGTATTTCTGTGGGAGCAGTGTCAGGTTCAGCTTCTCTAAAAACGAGCCAGGGGAGAGGAATTCACTGTGTGACACCTCTTTTTCTTTCAGGGAAATGGATTTATGAGGTGCTCATCTCCTCCCAGGGACTCATGCAGATTGGCTGGTGTACTCTCAACTGCAGATTTAATCAGGAGGTAGTGTACCAGCTCTGGGGGATGCTCCTCCACTGCTTTTTTGGTTAGTGTGGAGCATTGCATTGGTGCTGTGCCCTGCTGGCATTCACACCAGAAATGCCACACACACGCTCGAAATGCCAGGCCTGCTGCTTTCAGAGTCTTTACAAGACTCTCTGGTCTGTGTCCACAGAATGGTGCACAGTGTGAAAGCCTCTGCTGGGTGTGTTGCTGTGCTCTTGCTGCATGTAGAACTGCTACGTGTTGACTTTCAGCTGGTGTCTTTCCCAAAAAGTGTGTGACTGCAGTGCTGGCAGCCTGTCCCTTGGGATGGCCCTCAGCAGCTGGTGCTACAGGGCTTTTTTTGCCCAGGAGAGGGTGGGATGTTGTTTCATCTGGGTGGGATGTTTGGTGCTGGAAAGGGATGTCAGCTGCAGAGTTACACTAACTTGTCACACTGCAGTATGTGAGAAGGGAGGTGATGGGCATCCCGGGGGGCTGCTTTGATAGAAATGGAAAGTGTCAGATGCCAGGACTCTTCTTCTGGCCCAAAGATAAGTAGGGAGTGCTGTATTTCTCTGAACCAAAGATCGCAAGCCACTGGATTCATTCCGAGAGTGAGGATTTTTTCCAGGCAGAGCGTGTGTGCTGTCAGCTGCTCTCCCTGTGTACTGGTCTCCCCTTAAAGGTTCTCTTGCAATGAGAGGAATCCTCTATGCCTGGCGTGGTCTGAGTCTCCTGTTTCATACTTTGGTGCAGGAAGGCGTTGGGGACACGCCAGATTCGTATGCCTACGATGGAAACAGGGTGCGCAAGTGGAACGTGACTACTACCAACTATGGCAAAGTGAGTAGCTGCTGTCCCCCAGGAGTGGGATGGAGAGGAAGGAGGAGAAAGCAGATGACTCCTGCTGGCTGGATTCTGCTGGGCCTTGTGAAATGCCCTCAAGCCTTCCTCCCTGCTTCAGTCTGTGTGCCAGCACTTGTCTGTACTTTAGGGGTGCTGGACGTGCTGTCTGGGTGCTTTGTTTAGCAGCCCCAGGAGACTGATTCCCAGCCTGGTGCTGCTGTTGCTCTCTGGAAGGCTCTGGTTCTCTATAGCACATCAAAGCATGGGTCATTGTTGGGATAAATATACATTCCTAGTGCCAGAGGGGAAAAAGATCCCAGTCAGGGGCTTTATGTGCAGCTTCCAGAAGTGCCTGAAAATGCCACGAGCTGCTGGGAGCAGGAACTCTCTCTTTTTTAACCCTGCATCACAAGGGATTGGTTGGGTTGCAGTCTTTCTTGTGATGTGGGAACACCCTGGAAATAAGTTTAACCTCTTCTCTCCCTTTCCTGTAGTCCTGGGCAGCAGGAGACATCGTCAGCTGTCTGATAGACCTTGATGAGGGCACCATTGCTTTCTGCTTGTAAGCATCTTTGCTTTGTTTATGTCTGTGTGTAACAGAAGGGTTTCCTCGCTGCTCAGCAGGTTGCTGAGCCGTATTTCTGCCCTCTCCCCTTTATGTTCCTTGGTAGTTCCAGCCTTTGTTTTTCTGCCTTGTGTTCAGAAACCATCTGAATGGGTTGGGCTGTCTCAGTTCAGTTCAGTTCAGTTGAAAGCATTTGGCAGGAAGATGTTCAAGCTACGAAGTCTTTGTAAAATTTGCCAGGATTTTAGAGAGAAGAGCATCTCTTGTGATGCTTAATGCCACACTTGGCTTTAATTGATTGCTTTTGTGGTCATTGTAGACCTTGCCTGCCCTAAATTCACAAGGAGCTGTGGAAAGGGTGATAAATCTCCAGTCTCCAGCTCCTATGCACAATGAGAATTGTTCTCTGGCCCTGGCCTGCAACAAATCAGTTGAAATTAAGAACTGTTAGATGATCCATGTCATCTTTTATGGAGGAGTAGGTTGAAAGCATTATCCTTGATTGCCACCAACATCAAATAGATGAGGCCAAAAAGTCCCATGCTTTAAGATGTCCTGCTGCTTTAGTTATCTCACAGATTTGGGTTGCCCTTGAAGCTGAGCGGGCTCTGCATGTCGTGTAGACTCCAGTGCCTTCCCATGCTCATATGAAAATGGGAGTGCCCCTGTGCTTCCCATGGCTGTTACTCAGCAGAGCTGTGACATTTGCATGTGTGCCAGGTTAAGAGTGCCAGGAGGCGTGACTGACTGGCGTGTCTGTGTTGGCAAGGTGATATCTCTATTGCCCAGCTGACCTCAGACCCCTCCTGCTGTGACTAAAACCTTGTGGGTTTTCCTTCTTTCAGGAACGGCATATCTTTGGGAACTGCCTTTGATAACATCACAAGGGGTGCTGGAATGGCTTATTTCCCTGCCATCAGCCTCTCCTTCAAGGAGTCCGTCGCTTTTAACTTCGGAAGCCGTCCACTCCGATATCCTTTACCTGTGGGGAGAGGAGGTCTGAAGGGAGAAGAGCCTGTCCTGAGACATCTTTGGAGGCTCTAGAGTATACACACCTGACTGCAGTTCACTTTCTGCTGTCAGCACTTGTGTGCAGAGCTGAGTCAAGGAGAGAAGAGCCAGATGCCTCCTTAGCTGGAGCAGAACTGCAGGACACAAACACCAGTTTCTGAAAGGAGAGTTGCTTTCAGCTCTGAGTCAGCAGCTGCTGCTACAACTGGGGGCTGCTTGCTCCCAGACACTCAGATCCTGCAAAATTCTCACTCTACAGTTTTGGAAACCCTAATGCTGGTGAGCCTTTTGGTCACTCGTCTCTTTTACCTCCCAGCTATATGGGACCTCTGACATGGTATTAGTGTTGCCTGTTGCTGTGTGAACGCTGAAGCCTGGAGCTCCTGTCAGAGCAGTCCTGGCAGTGCCTGTTGATGGCTGTAGTGGGGGCTCCAGCTGGTGTTTCTGATGAAAAAAGTATTTAATGCCAAGCAGAAGTGAAATACTTGCTGCTTGCAGTATTGAGGAAGTGGGGATAAGAGCTTGTGGCTTATCATCTATGTAGAAGGCACTGTGGTTTGAACTGTGAGTACAAAGTAAAGCAGACAGACTTTTCCTTGCACAGAGAAAAGAAATCCCAAAAGGATCAGAGTGCATTTTCCCTTAACACTTCCTTACTTATCCAGTGGAAGGTTACCGGCCCTTGCAAGATCCTCCTGTGGCAGACCTGGTGAAGGCTCGGAAGCTGTTGGGTTACTTGAAGAATGTGATCCATATTGGAATAGATGTGACGGTAGGCTGACATCACGGGGTGGATATGAGGGGCACCATGCTGGGAAATGTGGTTCTGCTTTCCCTGGCACGTGCTGCCAGCTCATGTTTCCATACACCCGAGAGTCTAAATGCTTGCATGCTTTTTACATGGGGCATGCATATCCCTGGAGCTCTTTGGCTTGCAAAATGGGCTTCCTGATAGTTCCAGGACTTAATTTAAATCATGCTGGGCTTTGTTCTCAGTCGTGTGAAGTTTCATTGCCAGTATTCAAGAGGCGATGTTTGTCAGGCTCAGAACTGCTGGATTTGATTTTGCACCCTTGAAAGCAGTTTGTTCATATCCTCAGCTTTTTACTGATGTCCTGTTCAGTAATGTGGTGAAATTCTGGCAGGTCTGCCTTGAGTATTGTTTTGGCTGTGGCACTGTTTGCTGGAAACACTGTTTTCCACTAGGATGAGAGATGATCTGTTTATGCCCAAAGCATAGGGAATGCCATATGCTACGGTCTTGGCTTGGATGGAGGCCTGCTTTCCTAGTTGTCCTCCTCTGTAGGTGTTCCCATTTACAAATTATCGTGTAAACTTAAGCCTTTTTTTAGAAAAACATTGTCGAAGTGCCTGCAGGTGGTTGATAGTGACATCTGGACTGCACTACAGCTTTCCAGAGGAATAGGCCTGGCTTCTTTGGCATTCTAAATTCCCATGGTCAAGGTTTTTACTGCAGTCAGGCATGGGACAGCAACAGTGGCTGCTCCAGAGCTGTGGTTCATTCAGTTGTTGGTGCACAGGTGGATTGGGCTGGATCCAAGCCATGTGTTTCTCTGGGTTTGTCATTGCAGGAGGGGAAGCTGGTGGAGAAAGACACATCCATGTGGCAGCTGCAGGGAGAACCCACAGTGCTGATTACATTAGCTCACATCTTCAATTATTTCTCTCCTCTTATGGTGAGTTTTGCCTGCCCATTGCCAGCTCCTGTAGAGCTTGTTACAGCTCTTGTAAGGCAGAGTAAACCCCAGCTTTTGCTGGGAAGTGACTGTGCCACGGAGGAATGTTGACCTGTCTCTCTGTCTGCAGTGCAAAGTGTACCTGGTGGAAGATGTGCTCATGACCTTCCTGTTGAGCATCCTTGAGCGAGGAGGGGCAGTGGAGTCCCACCCCCTTATTCAGCAGCTGCTGGATCTCATGTGGCTTCTTATGGAGGTAAGTTGCTAGGGTGCTGGTTCCTCCCTAGGGATCCCAGGGAGACCCTGGGAGGTGCTGAGGACAGGAACCTTCCCTACAAAATGCTGGTAGTGTTCAGTGTCTTTCTCTTCTTTCCTGTTTGTGGTAGACCACCCTCTCAATTAGCTCATCTGGCTGCTGCTGCACACCCAGGCACTGAGGGTTGAATGCAGACACTGGCAATGAGTTTACCAGGCATTTCTAAGCTTCTCCTACTGCTAAAGGAACCGATGATGGTGAATAACTTCCTGCTTCTGGGAACATCAAATTTATCAATAAGAATAGTCTTCTGATTGTTATTAATGTGTATTTGACTGTGGAGGTCTTCAGTGCTGCCATGTGCTGAAGGGATCGATCAGAGTGTGCGGGACTGGGGTAGAGGTGTGCAGTGCACTCTCACCATCTGCAGCGCTGCTGGGGAAAAGCCTCCTCCAACTTCCCTTCCTATCCATGCTGGATGAGCTTACTCCTTCCTGGGACACGTGTTTGAGGCAGCTGGGAAGCTGCTGCTGCTGGAGTGCTTGGGTGGTTACACAGAGCCAGTCACTGCCAGCGAGCTGCTTGGAGACAGCACATCTGCCTTTTGGGGTAACAGTTAACAGATGTGGGCACTGGCTCAGCCAGCTGCCATGAGAAGTTTAATGGAAAAATGTCATGTCTCCTTCAGGCCCACCATCTTAGCAGTGAAACTGGACTCTCTGGTAGGACTGCTGTGTTTGTGGAAGAGTTGGCTCTCATCCTGCTGGTTGGCTATGAGTTGGATTCAAAAAGACAACACTTCTATCATCACATTTACCCAAGAGTTACTTCTTTCCTTTCTGGGTTGGTTCTGCCGACACTGTGTCTTGGGTAGAGTCAGGGAATAAGAGGACTGGTGACTGCCCAGCAGATAGGGCCTGGGACTTTGGCTTTTTGTAGGTGGCTTTTGAGTTGGACTTTCTGCAGAAACTTGTTTCTCTATAGCAAACCACTGGCACCAACTTCTGCTTGGACTCTCTCCTGTGGAGTCAGAGGGACACTGTGGGTTCAGAGCACCTGCTTTTCCAGTTCATAAATGAATGCTTCCTTCCAAGGTCTCACTCTGGGAGCTGTAGCTGTTCCGGACTCCTTGCTGTTGTTCTTCAATGTGTTTCTTATTTTCTCAGGAGTATGAAGTGCATGAGTGCCTCAAGCAGCTACTGATGTCCCTGCTGCGGGCTTACAGGTTCTCTCCCATCATCCCAGACCTGGGATTACAAGTGAGTTTGCACTTCTGAATCCCCAGGAATCTGTGACTAGCCAGCTTCTGTTATGTCCCCTTGTCCAAAGGTACATGATGTTTTGGATTCTGTAGTTGTTTGATCCAAAGATGGCAGTTTTGTCACACTGTACCTATTGGAGAGTTGTATCTTCTGCAGATGGAGTCACTTTTGCTTCTCCTGTTTTCCTAGATCCACTACCTCCGGCTCACCATTGCAGTCTTGAAGCACGAGAAATCTAGGAAATACCTACTCAGCAATGTTCTGTATCCTTTGTGTCTCCTCCTGTCTCAGTTTTCCCTTCCCTCAATAATGCAGCCAAGGACACATAAAGGACCTGTAGGTCCAGGGAGGCAGAAGCCACTCTGTCTTGAGAGGTCATTTCTCGGGTCTCCTCTGCCTGACAGCATTCCCTGTGAAGTCCTGCTTTGAGGGGAGGGAGCAGTGTTGCATAGTTCACATCCTAGTAACACACAGGAGCTCATTTCTATCTGACTGACCTCTAATATCCCTAGAGCAAAGCTGCTTTCAGAGCAGTCCAGCTCTATGGTAGCATTTGGGCAGCTGCTGTGATAGCTGACTGGGGGCTTCTCCAGGGAGAAGAAGCCTCTGGATCTTGCAGTGGTGGTTTGGGAAGGAGTTTCTCACTACAGCTCTGGAGACATGCCCTGTACCTTTTCCTGTTGTAGCTTCTGTGCTTGCTTTAACTCCAGCACAGCTTCGACGTGCTCCGTTCAGTTGTGTTCTTCTACATCAAGAGCCCGCTGCGTGTGGAGGAGGCAGGTTTGCAGGAGCTCATTCCTACCACGTGGTGGCCAAACCGCTTCACCAAGGAGGTGAGTACGGGCACATCCACCGAGGAGGCTGAGGAAATGTTGTGGCCTGCCATCTGCATCTTTTTCTGGCTGAGGAAGTTGGATGGCCCATGTTTCCGGCTGTGTTAGCACTGGTGGGTCCTACAGAGCTGTGTGAAGAGCTGGAGCTTTTCTATTGCCCTGTCGTCTTTTTTGCCCCTTAAGGGGATGTTTGATGTGTGATGCTCAGACAGGGGATGGGGCACAGTTTTCTGTGGCAACAGATTTGGAAGGGAACCTCACAGTGTTTAAGGAATTACTGAGTTGACTGGGGTGTCTTCAAAAGATCTCCTGTCCTTACTCATTACAAGGCTGGGGGAGACCTGTTTAGGTGTGCTGCCAGCTGCAGTCACACACTGGCACATTGTTCCAGGGAGTTTGTGCTCTCCATTTCACATTGTTTAGGGGAGTTCCTGGCAAGATGTTTACCCTGTGCAGTGGTCTCCTCCTAATCGGTGTCTGTCCCCTAACCAGGGCAAGGAGAGTAAGGAGGTGAAGGAGGAGAGTGCTGAGGAGAGATTGAGGCGTCGGGCATATGAAAGAGGCTGCCAGCGGCTCAAGAAACGCATTGAAGGTTTGTGAGGAAGGAGGGAAGTTGCCAAGATCCCACACCTTTTGTGCAGCCAGGAGCTGTTTCCAAATCCCATTCATTACCTGAAGTACAGCTGTGTTCCTGCCAGGACGGGCTGTGGTGCAGAGGTGGGGACCAGCCATGCTCTTTTCTGATAGCATGTTAGGAGTGCTGGGACCCCACTGCACAGACCTGCAGCCCCCCACGATGGGGCAGGAGCAAACCTATGCATTGTTTTTTTAGCTATGGATGAATTTCTCGCTAGGTGGTGGAGGAGAACATTCTCAGTGGTGGGATTAGCTTTCTGCTGTCACTGGTTCTTCCTGGGCCCTCTCTGCTGGGAAGGGAACCTTTCTCCTGGGGACAGGGTACTGCAGTTGGGGTTAAGAGGGGTAGTTGCTCTCCAGTGCTTGTTTGCTGATGGCAGACGTGTGTCCCCCTTTTAGTGGTGGAAGGCCTCCAGGTTCAGATTCTGAAGTTGCTGCTGAACAACAAGGACAGAGGAGGGGTAAGTGCTCTGTGGGTCTTTTGTGGCAGTATCTTCATGTGATGTGCTTTGTAAAGCATAGATTTGCCACCTGGTTTTCCTTCTCCCAGGGGGAAGCCTCCAGATACATCTTCCTAAACAAATTCCGCAAGTTTCTTCAGGAAAACGCTAGCAACAGAGGGGTAAGTCAGAGGGCCTGCCCTCCTGCAAGCCTGACCCTGAGGGCTCTCTGCACCTTCAGGCTGGGAACTCCGCCCTTGTGGCTGGATTACTTCCAGCAGTTGATCCACTGAGGTCTAGATATGGCAGGGAGTGAGGAGGGGGAGATCTGAGGCCAGAAACCAGGCAACTTAGATAAGTCCTGTGCAGTGATTTATAGAAAGGTGGTCCTTGGCCAGTCTTAGGTGAGAGCTGAATGTCCTCCTGTAGCCCCTCAGAGAGTGTGGCTGTGGAGTGCTCCGCCGCAGTGGGGCTGCTGACTTTGGCATCCTCCTCACTGCCTGGGTGAGGACTTTTCCTCTGGCCCTGGATCAGGCTGTTGGCCCGAGGCTTTGGGAGGCAGGCATCCGCTGTTGTAGGAAACCCTTTCTTCACCTGCATCCCTGTGTTCATCATCAACCCCATCTTTCATGATGGAGTGTGTGTTATCCCTCATCCTGTGTCAGACCAGCTTGTTGTTTAAGTGTCCCAAGACTTCCTGGAGGTGGAAACTGCTGCCCACCATCAGGGCTGGGCTCTCTGCCAGAGCTGTAAACTAGACATGCTAGCAAGGCTGACAACACAAAAGTTTCTGCCTGCCTCGTGTAGCCCTTTGGACTGAGATGCACTTTCACACCTGCCCTCATGCTGGACTCTCATTCTTGCCCTAGAACTTGACTGTGTTGTGCCCGCCAGAGTACATGGTGTGCTTCCTGCACCGGCTCATCGCTGCCCTGCGCTTCTTCTGGGATGGCCACAAGGCGAAGACCCCGGCTGCCCTGAGCAGTGAAGGTGAGACCTGGGGGAGAGGATTTGCAGGCTTTTCTGTGGTTGGGACAAGGTTTGCCTCTTGGCGGTGCTTTCCAGGATGTTGGAAATTTTATGTCTCTAATGAGTGCTTGAGCCTTCTGTCACCCTGGGAAGTTCCTGTGCTCAGATAATATTCCAGTTAACATCAGGATCTGAGACTTGCAAAGGGACATCTGTACTGTTTGCTATTCCCCCTGTCTGCTCTGGAGCAGAGTCTGCTGTTGACTGTGGGTCCGTGGAAGGGCAGCTCAGTGATCTCATTGTCAGAGTGTAGGGGAAGATATTTTTCTGATTTTGGGGTTCCCAAACTGTGGGATTAAGGGGAAACTAAATCAGTGCCAGGTGCTTTCCCACCCTTAGACCCCACTGGCATTCCCTTTTCTTACTTTAGGCTGACCCTTTCTCTAGACTCAGTGAGTGCCTTACTGTCCCTGCGGGACAAAGTGGCAGAGCTGGAGCAGCCAGGTGGGGAGCTGCCAAGTTTTCTGATGATCCAGTTTACCCCAGTGACTGTGGCTGGAAGGTGGAAGTGCTGGCAGATTTGTTGTCGATGGCCATTGGTTGCTCCTCTTTCTGCATGGATCTAATGCTTGCTCCATTGTGGAGATCACCTCTGCCTTAATAGCCTGTATTTTATGGCAATAAAAGTTGTCCCTAAATGTTAGTCCGGGCTGGCCCCTAGGGTCTACTTTAGGGGGCCTTACCTGTCTTTGTGGATCTTGTGCATGGGGCTTGTGGAAAAAACCAAATCTCCTCCTCTGTTTTAGAGGCCTATGTCCCTCCTCAACTCTTCTATAATGGGAAGGTGGATTATTTTGACCTTCAGCGACTTGGAGGTCTTCTGTCTCATCTTAAGAAGACTCTGAAAGGTAAGTGCTCTCATTTCCAGTACCTGAATCCAGGTCTTGGCTGGAATTCACACAAGACATCCCAGGGAGGGAGCTTTGGGTAATGAATTTTCATTAGCTTCAAGGAGAAGAGACTTGAATTTTAATGAGATTCAAGTTACTCTGAAGAAGACACCACTCCTCTTGCGTGGAGTGTCCTTTAAGTTGACAGTTTACTGTTTGTGCCCTTGGATTGGGCATGTGGCAGTTGGAGGGAAGGGAACAGTCTGGGAATATCCTCTGGTGTGGTGCTCTTGCTGCACCACAGCCAAGGGCTGGGAGCTGTCAAAGCACTGACCATTGGCTGGGCTCTGCTGGGCCTGAAGGATGCCCAGGATTTGCTTGCTGCATCACCCTGGGCAGGGAGGAGCAGCCCTGTGTATGAACTGCAGCTGTGTGTTTGTGAGCAGCACACTGGTCTGGCACTAGGCTTCCAAAGCCTGCCGTGGGGAAGGGTTAGAAACCCCTTGCCATTCCCTTGGGCTTGGTTTGTCTCTGGTTTCTGGCTAATGTGGCACTTGCCTTTGGCTCAGATGTCTCTTCTCCTTCCTCAGTGTGTTTGCAAGGTGAGGACCATTTTCTCTGTCTCAGGTTGATCCCTGACTGTTCAAAATTAGATTACTTAGCTTGAAAACCATGTAATCTCCTCTGGTTTCTTACCAAGGTATCCTGGCCAGCTTTAAAGACAGAGCTGTGGGCTAAAGAACACATTCTCCAGGCTTTGTACAGTGTAGCCATCAGCATAGCCTTCCTCTGGGTCTGAGTCTCAGTCCTAGTGACTTAGGGACACATCATGGGACAGCATTGAAGGGCTGGATGCTTAAAAGATGGTCTCAGGCAGAGAGCTGCCATTCCTGCACTAGTCCAGTTTGGCCCTAGTGGTTGTCTCCTGGTTCCTCAGTTATCCTATTCATAACTGGTAGGACCAGGAGCAGAAATGGGTCCTGGGAGGGCAGCACCTGTTGCTGCTTGGTCTCTGTTCTTTTCATAAGGGCAGATCTGTTGTAGGAAGCTTGGGACAGGTGAGCTTGTTCTGATAGAGCATCCAACTTTTCTGGCTGCTTCTCTACTGCTGAGTAGCAGGAAAGAGGATCAGCCTTCCTCATGGTACATGAAGAGTGACTCCTGCATTCATTGCTGCTTTGGTGTGCTCTGTACAGATGACCTGGCTGCAAAAGCCAACATCCTGATCGACCCTGCGGAGCTGCAGGCAGTGACTATGGATGATCTTGATGAAGATGAGGAATCAGCAACATCAGCAGCACAGGTGAGTTGTGTTATTCACCTGCGGGGGCCCTGGTGCTGGGGTAGCAAGTTCAGCCTCTGGCTAGAAAGGCTTTGCTTTACAGCAAGGCAGTGCTGGGCCAGGACTGTAACCAGTCCATGGGCAACCAGATAAACACTTGGATGAGAGTCACTGGAGATCAGCGAGGTCCTGGGTGCACCAAGTTTGAGCAGCAAAATTTTCTGTGCCCTCCTCTCTCACTACCCACTGATCTGAATGTGCTGCCTTCCCTCCATAGCAGCTCTTGGTGCTTGTATTTGGAAAGGTGCAAGACAACTGTAGACAGAGCAGCTTCTTGCTGTGCAGGTCTGCTGTTTGTGCCTGGCATGTGCCCTTGGAGGAAGGACTTACCCATTTGCTACCCTGCCTGCTCGTCTTCCAGTGGCCGCTGTGCATCTATACCAACATCCTTGCAGGGGCAAGGGAGGAACAGCAGGCAGCTGGAACTGTTTCTCCCTTCGTTTCCTTTCAGTCCCAGCGCCCCTCTGCTGCCCTGGCCATTGGTGGAGCTCTTGCCAGACCTGCCTGGCTCAGCTCCCCCACCCTGGGCCGTGCTAACCGGTTCCTGAGCACGGCAGCCGTCAGCCTGATGAACCCGCGGCGGCCCCTGGGCACCCTGGAGAAGATCAAAGTGCTCACGCTGCGCGTGGAGCAGCGCACAAGGGAGGACAGTGAGTATCCCTGCTGTGTGCTGGCATGGCCCAAGTGGGCCCTGGCAGAATGGCATCTGCCAGCTCCCCAGAAGAATGTAGTGTCCTTACTGCCAGCATTGCTCCTTCCCATTCCTAGGGCATGCTGACACCCAGAAGTCCACACCCAAAAGACCCCTTTTCCATCCTGAACATGACACTGATGACATTGTCACCCTCTGTGTGTAAGGAGATGCTGCCTTGGTTCCTCCAAATGCAGTGAGACTTTGCAGGAACGTGGTTCAGAGGCAGCTGTAGCCACACTTGCTCTGAAGACAGACCAGCCAGAGGATGATGTGTGCAGCAGCAGCACTGTTGCTGTTGGGGTGAACCAGGCAGGCCTCTGAAGCTTGTACAGGGCATGAGGAAGTGGAATTTGCATGGCCTGGGTCAGTCTGAACAGATCTGACAGGTCAGCCTGATGCAGGCAACAAGATGAGAAAGCTTCAGGTAGTATGGTATCTACTGGTATCTAGGGAATCACGTGGGCTGGGAAGGAGCTCTGTGTTACAGAGGCACAGCAGGGCTTTGGCTTCAGAGAGAGGCAGGCAGAAACTGAGGTGCCAAAATGCCTTGCTGAGAACTTCTTTCCTGTCTTGGCAATGCATTGCAGTTGAAGGCACCCATGGAAACGAGGGTCTCTTACTGGGCAGACCTCCAGAAGAACCAGACCAGCCCATCACTGAGAACTCCCTCCTGGAAGTCCTGGATGGGATAGTGATGATGTACAACCTCAGTGTCCACCAGCAGCTTGGGAAGGTAAGTGGCATGTGCTGTGCTAGAATCCGTTCCCTCAGCGTCCGTGCTTCTACACGGACTCTGTTTTCTGTTTATGTAGTGACTGTGTGTGTCCTGTCCTTCTGCCAGCCTCCTTTGGGGATCTGGTTGCATGCTGGTATGTTTAGGGGAAGAAACCCCTTATTTATTGTTGAAACCTGCTGCTTTTCAGATGGTTGGTGTGTCAGATGATGTGAATGAATATGCCATGGCACTGAAAGACACAGAGGAAAAAATCAGCCGCTGCCCAAAGAGGGTAAGTGTCTCTGGATTCCCAGCTTCCTGCTCTGGCAAAACCTCAGTATCTGGCAAAAAGGGTGAAGTGCTGCTGCCCAACCGTACCAGGATCTGCATCAGGCCTTGTGGGCTTCAGCTGAGACTGATAAGTGCTTTTTATAGCACTGATTCCCACTCCCTCCACAGAAAGGCTGCTGACCCGTTTCCCTCCTGCCAGGACTCCCTAACTAGCCCCAAGGTGGTATATGCTTTTGCATTGTTTGTCCAGCACTGAAAAAGAATGCTATAAATGGCAGTGACATCTGCCCTCACATCTCTGCACTCTTTTCAGAGGAGAGACATCCACGAGGAACTGCTGAAGAGCCAGAAGGTCTTCTCTGAGAAGCTCAACCACCTGAGCCGGCGCCTCGCTTGGATAAATGTCACCATTTATTCAAAGGTGGGCAGGGGCATAACATGAGCAGCTGAAAGGAGACCAGTGAGCCTCTGCATCTCTGCTGCTTGGCTCACATATCACAGGTGTCGTTTTCCTGGTGTTGAAGCAATGTCAATGATCTCTGGGGCTTCTTTTTCCCTTGTTGTGCATCGGAGACTCCTTACTGGGCTTGGCCCCTCTCCTGTCCCAGGCTTGGTCCCATAGTGTTTGTTAGGACACAG
Organism: Rhagologus leucostigma; assembly: GCA_013397725.1. Lineage (NCBI taxonomy): Eukaryota > Metazoa > Chordata > Aves > Passeriformes > Rhagologus > Rhagologus leucostigma. The sequence goes on along the minus strand of VZTD01005494.1, from coordinate 1,466,754 downwards.
CCCAGTCTGATCTGAGCTGTGCGTGGTGCTGTAGGCTTTCTCTTTGGGCACTGCGGACAAAAGGGTGCAGATCAAAGGGAGATTCAGTTCTCAAGACGTGTCAGAGGATAGAGGCTACTGTGAACCATTTCCCTGAGCTGTGCTGTGTGTCACAAGGGGATCTCACTACTGCAGCTCTTCCTGGAATCTGCAGGATCCAAGTCAAGGGGTTTTTGTTCAGGTGTTCTTCCCTTCTTCACGTGGTTCCGATGCAGAGAGTGTATTCCACGTTTACTAATGCAGTGGCTGTTTGCACAGGTTGTCCCTTTTCCCCCAAACTCACCATTTTCCAGGATAAAAGCTCTGGTCTGTTTTCTCACAAGCAGTTTTGCTGATTTTTTCCTGACTTCCCTTGCCCATCGCCTTGCCCTGTCTCTCTTTGTGGCTTTTGTGTGTCTCAGGATGTAAACAGGGAGGGCAAGAAGAGTTCTTATGAACACGTCTGGCAGAACTGCAGTGGCTGATCCTCACTCATGAGCTCTTCGCTCTTCCCCTCCTTCCCTCCTGAGCAGGACTGCAAGGCAGAATCTCTCCAGCTGCATTAGCATAGCCTGTGCTTGCCAGAAAAGAATCCTTTCTTCCCAGACTGCTCTGGAAAGGCTGAGGGGCATCACCAGGGTGCACTGCAGGTATCACTGTGCTGGCCCATGCAGAAACACTATTCATGGCTCTAAATGATCCAGTGTCATACTAAACCAGGACTGCAGTGTCACCTTTCCTGATGAATCAGCAGCATCTGGGAGTGAAGGTTACAGCCTTCCCTGTTTGTGGCTTGTGCTGCTATGCTGGCCTGCATGACCCGCAAGGAGAGCAGGAATGTGCCCCGGGAGCCCAGTGAGCTTGCGGAATGTGGCTACTCTGAGAAGCCTGTGCCTTCAGGGCTCCATCTCACAGTCATCTCAGGTCTCTGCTCTTTCCCAGTGGAGATATCCATCCAGCAGCTCCTGCATTCCTGGGAATTGTGTGCACTGGAGGGTCACATCTGTATGAGCGTTGCAGGCACTGCTGCTGCTGTTGGAGAGAAAGAGCCTGGTTCTGTCTAGGGGCGAAGTCCTGCTCTGTGCTGAGGTGTCAGAGCACGGCAGAGGCTGCTCCTTCCTCGAGGGGATTAGCCTCAAGGGATTCAAAGTTAGAATAAAAGGGAGTGCTACAGCTTAAAAGCACTGTTTTAAAGCACGTAATTCTGCCTTCAAAACATCCCTGTGGGAATTACAGCTTATTTTATTACAACCCTGTATTTATCTCTCTCACTGGCTAATCACATCTTTGTATCCTCTTGGTGTAGGCTTTCTTCTAGCTTGGCAATACCTGAAATGATGTTTGAGGTTATCAAATCTTAATAAAGCCAAATGCAGCTTTTTTAACCTTAATGTTGTTCTGCACAGTTGCTTTTTATCTTGAAAGTAACAGTTTGGCTGAGATGTGGGTCAGTGTTGAGAAAAAGATGTCTGTTAGTCAGTTTAGTTGATTTGCACTAGTTCAGCCTAATTTACAGAATAAACCCATGAAAATCTCTCAAAGATGATAACAACATACTTTAGAAAAGCCGTTAAGCAAATGAGATGCCTTATCTGCACCTCTGATTTTAACTTTTTCTTAAATTAGAAGTGTGACCCTTCTCCATCTATTTTTATGCAAGTGGCTATTGCTTATGCTATTTCTTGGCATTGCAGGATATGAAATAGTATTTCCTCTTTTTATGGCTTTGTTGGCGCCCATTTTTATAGCTTAAAGTTATGTAGATGCCCTTAAATTTCCTGTTTTTAATTTAGGACCCTCTGATTTTTGTTTAGAGAGACAAGAGGCTGGTGTTCCTCAGGACAGTAAATCTGGTTGAATGGCTGGCACAGAACCTGAAAGGCTGTGGCCGCCTATTGCAAAGATCTGAGTTGGTGTGAGCTTTCAGCCTGTTCCCATTTAATCCCTACAATGGACCAGCTTTCTTTCCAGCAGATTTCTGGAAAGTGCTAGTGCCTGCTTTCCTTCAGGGAAAAGATTCAGCAGTGTCCTTGGAATCAAAACTCACATGCTTGTTTGCCAGGCCTGTGTGGTTACGTATGCCCTGGTAAGGAGTAGTGCTTGGAGGGTCTCAATGCTTGGTGAGACAAAACCGTCACGTTGGTGAGGGTCGTGCTCTGAGCTTGAGGTTGGTGTAGAGATCTCTGATTGTTTCTTCCAGCTGCCACTTCTGTGGCTTAATGGAAAGACCAAATGGCACAGATCTGGTTACTGAACTTAGAGCAGTAAGATGTCTGAGCAGCATCTCCAATACAGGGATGTTTCTGAGGTCCGAGTGTGGTGCTGGTTGTTGTTTCTCCAAAGAGAAGCTGTCAGCTGAATGGGAATTGTGTTTTCTGGGCAGGAGAAGATGCAGGATATCTACTGGCTGCTGCGAGTGTGCATCCGCACCATCGAGCACGGCGACAGGACGGGCTCGCTTTTCGCTTTCATGCCGGAATTCTACCTCAGTGTGGCTATGAACAGCTACAGTGCACTCAAGAACTACTTCAGTCCTGTCAACAGCATGGAGGAACTTCCAGGTGAGGGGATGGGGACAGCTTCCTGTTTCTGGCCTAATAAAATCTAAAGCAAGCCACATCCTTATGGTGAAGCAGTAGTTGGGCATCTTCCTTTCTGTGTCCGTTCCTGGTTGTGATGGGCTGCGCCAGTGCATTGTCTGAGCTGTGGGGCAGGTGGTGAGCCGTGGTCATTGTGCTCAGGTAGGAAGTCCATGCCTTGTCTGAAGCTGTCACAGGGCTGGCTCTAGTAAAAATCACTGGCAGCTATGGATTGTGTTTCCAAGGAGGTGTCAGGAATGGGCTGGGGTGCTGTAAGATGTGATTGCCTCAGCAATTTCTGCCACAGCCTTCTGTTTTCTGGGTGGGAGAGGATGTGCCATGAGTGCAGAAATTGGGTCTGCTTTCAAATTCCCCTGAGATTTGGAGATGTTCCTATGGAGATGACCACCCACTTGATGCCAAGAGTCTGCGTTTATGTGGATTCCATCTGTGAACATTCTGTGCTTTCCTGGCTAAATGACCTCGCTGAGCTCTTAGCAAATAGTTCTGTGCTTTCCAGAGCCTGTGAAGGTAAGAAAAGCTTCTATTCCCACCAACAGGACATAGCTGAAGTGTTCACATCCATGACTGGGGGCTGTGCCTGCTGTTTGGGCAACAGCAGAATTGAGCAGTAGCAGACTTCTACAGGGCCTGCAGGCTGGACATGGCTTTTCTGCACAGTCCTAGGGTGTTCTTTGTGTGCACCAGGAACCTCTTTCTTGCCGTCCAACTCGATTGCGTGGTTTTACCTTTCCCTGAATAACTGTTTCAGGCTCTGCAGACTGAGGTGAGAGGCTCTTGTGGAGGTGAATGTGTCTTCCTAGCTCTCTATTTTGACAACTAGACATGCAGCTAAGCTGCAGTTAGCTGTACCAGGAATTCATTCCGTGGCCTGTGCCGTGTCCATGGGAGCAGTGGGACCACAGGGCTGCCCCTCAGGCCATTGCCATGACCCTCTCCCTCCTTCTCTTGCAGGCTACGAAGAGACCCTGATGCGCCTCGCTGCCATCCTGGCCAAGCATTTTGCTGACTCGAGGATTGTGGGCACAGGTAAGGCTGCGTTCTTCTGGTTTGGGGTGATAATGTCACAGGTCTGGCCTGTGCCACGGCCAGTGGCTCACTAGGCTTCTCTTGCGATCTGTCTGCTGAATCTGTTGAGTGCTTATGCCTCCACATTCAAAGTGAGGCTGGGCATTGTCCTTACCCTGCTTATTGCAGGGGTAGATACATGACCTAGGACACCCTTTTGAGAGTAGGACTCATGTCCCAGCTACCTGCGTGTCCAGTCTGGGGTTATTCCTTAGCTGCTTGAGCCTAAGCATGCTCTCCATGTCGGCAGGGACGATGTGCCTCTACATGAGAGCCAGTCCCTCCTGGCCACTGGCATTCGGGTGCTCCCTGGTGTGCTGTGTGTCCTTGGGTGCCTGGCCTAGTCCCTTCTCATTCCTCCTCAGACATCCGGGACTCCCTGATGCAGGCGTTGGCCAGCTACGTCTGCTACCCCCACTCGCTGCGTGCTGTAGAGAGGATCCCAGAAGAGCAGTAAGTGCTGCCCTGCCTGTTCCTGGGGAGCTGGGGCAGGGCTGGGGTGATGGCAGGGCTGGGTGAGGGAGCAGGAGGGCTGCCAAGCACCACTGAGGGTCCACAAGTTGCAGCAGAGTGGTGGAGTTGATTTGGGAGCCTTCTGGCACCCTTATACGAGTGGCTTTCCTCTGCCCCAGCTCCACGGGTCCTACTGTGTGTCCTGTTTAATCCCCTGCTCCCAAACCCTGTGGGCTGACCTGTGTCCTTGTCTGGCAGGCGGATCTCCATGATGAAGAACCTCCTGGCTCCCTACGAGCAGCGGCCCTGGGCACAGACCAACTGGATCCTCGTCAGGCTGTGGCGGGTGAGCATCCTGCAGCCCTGCCCCTCTCAGCACCTGGGGCTGCTAGGACACTGAACATTTCACTCTCCAGTAGCAGCAAAACTGTTTCTCAGCCTCTGAGAACTTTCCTTACCTCTTTTGCCAGGGCTGTGGTTTTGGGTACAGATACACACGGCTCCCACACCTGCTGAAAACCAAGCCTGAGGATGCCAGCCTCCCCAGCCTGCAGAGTGAGTGGGGCAGGGATGGGCACTCAGGGCTGTGATGGGTGGTGAGGGAGGACCAGCCTCTTCCTTAGCAGCTGTCCCTACTATGGGCCAGGCCAGCTGTTGGGATAGCTGCCAAAGTAGGGTGTTCTTGGCCAAATATCCAGGCCTGGTTTTTACAGCCTCGCCATCCCCAGCCTCTCTACTGGTGATTCTTGCATGCCAGATGGAGAGTTAGATCCGTCATAAGTAGGGGGTCTGCCCTCCAAAGGAGAGGAGAGAGGTCCAGGACTGCATCCTTACCAGAGTTTTACCTGGAGAGAAGGCTCTGTGATGTGCACAGTGAACAGCTGCTGTGGGGATGAGTTGTCATGTTTGCCAAGCAGCAGGTACCCTGTGAGAGGGAGCGGGTGCCCAGGGAGACAGGGCACTGGATAAGTTTGCAAGCAGGGAGTGTTTTATCCTGGCGTCTCTCAGAGCCTGGCAGAGCCTGTCCTGCCTTTGGCACTGCAGTTTGGTTCTCAGCACTGTCACTGAGCTGAGGGGTTTCTCAGCTCTGTTGTGGCTGAGGAAGATGTGGGGAGGAGAAGTTGCCTTTCTTGAGGTGAAGAACATGTCCCCAGATTTACCCTCGAAGGTTCTGGGCCTGTACGGATACATTCCTGATCCCCCTCTGCTGTAGAAAAGGCTTTGTGCCAGACTTTGCTCCTGAAGAGCTGCACAGGGATGGGGGGCAGAAGGGCAGGTGGCACATGGAGATGTATGCTGAGCCCCATCCAGGAAGCTGCCTGTCTGTTCTAACAGCACTCTCGTTCTCTTTTCTCTCTCCTGCCCATGGTGCCCAGGAGATCTCTCTGTTGCTAGTTTCCAGAGTAAGTTTGTTGTGTGACCCTCTCTTGTCTGGTGGAGTAGCTTTAGAGAGCTCCTTGCTTCCCCTCTTCTTCCTAGAGAGACCCTTGTTTGTAGGCAGAGAGCTTCACAAGTGATTGTCTTCCTCAGTTCCATCCCTGGGAGAAGCCCCGGGGGCTGTGCCTGTGTGTCTGAGGCTGCATCGTGGACCTGCTCTTGCACCTGTTTTACCAGGGTTGCCTCTGGGGTCAGAGCCCTGCTGAAGGCTGTGCCAGCCTTGGGTTCCTCTCATCCTTGAAGGCCAATGGAGAAGCTCTGGCACACATGCAGGAGGGACCTCGTGGCTGTCCCCTCACCCTCCTTACTGCACAACCAAGCCATCGAGTGGCTGTCACCAGTCCTGTGGGGTGGTAATCGAGCTCGCGCCATCCTGGGGAGCTCTGGGGCAGGAGCAGAGTTCCTCAGCTGTCGAGGCCTTGCTCTGCACATCGTGTGGCTCTGCACAGTCTGAGCCCGGAGTGGGCCGTGCTGGCTACTGGGGACTTACTCTTGGGAGGGCTATTTTAAGGCTCAACCAAATCAATAATGAATGCTGATTTAATTGAAGAGGGACAGGGGACTCAGAGATGTCCTTGAGATGCTGCCCAGGGAAGGAGGAGGAGATGACCCCCCCTCCTCTTCACGCCCATCCTGTCTTCACCTTGTTGCAATTTGAGCACTGGCAGAGACAATGGGACAAACTGCTGAGCTAAGGAAATCCCTGTTTGTCTGGGTCTGCTGCTGCAGGCCAGTCTGAAGGGAGTGTGGGCAAATGCCTCTTCTCTGGTGCTCCAGCTTTGTCCTGCTTTTGGGATGCTTCCTTGGAAGACTCTGCACAGGTGGGCAAGGTTTCCTCGTGCTGCCTCACAACATCCATGAAACACACAGAGCACAGAGCACCTGGTCTCCACTGCCTTTTGCCCGTGCTCACCGCAGGTGAGCAATGGATGCTGCCTGGCTTAGCCCAAGAGGGGCAGAGGCTCAGGAAGGCCATCCGTGTCCCTGCTTGTTCCCAGAGTCATTCCTCAGCTCCACTGGCACTGAGCAGCTCTCGTGCAAGCAGAGCTCTGCCTCAGTTTGGCTCCTGGGAGCAGACGGGGCTGCGTTCAGAGCTGGGGTAGTTGTGCTCGGTGGCTGCTGCAGGGACTTGTTTTGCTTTCGCCGTGGCTTGTAGGCAAGGCCAGGCGCTGTCCCGGCACGCACAGCGGGAGCAGCAGCAGTGGCTCCGGGCCGGGCCCAGCTGGGCTTGGAAAAGCAAGAGCTGCAAGGTGGCTTCAGGTTGTATCACAGGGCTCCTCTGCCCCAGGCCTTCTGCCCACGCAGCCATCAAGTGGTGGAGGGAAGGTAGGTGGGACCATGAGATAACTGAGCTGAGATGCTGTGCGTCGTGGGCCAGAGAGTTCATCCACGTCCTGTTCCCAAGTCCAGCAAATTGCCTAAGCTAAAGAGGACTTTCAGGAGGAGATCCCACCTTGATCTGACAACACCAAAAGCAGCAACTGGTAGTAGTTGAACTGTCGGATGGTGATTGCTCGCCGTCAGAAATCCATCACTTATGATTCCTGATGGAAATCACAGAACCATAGAATGGTTTGGGTTGGAAGGAACCTTAAAGCTCATATTGTTCCAACCCCCTGCCATGGGCAGGGACACTTTCCACTAGATCAGGTTGCTTCAAGCCCCATCCAACCTGGCTTTAAACACTTCCAGGAATGGGGCATCCATGATTTCTCTGGGCAACCTGTGCCGGGGCCTCACCACCCTCACAGTAAAGAATTTTTTCCTGATATCTAATCTAAACCTGCTCTCTCTCAGTTTGCAACCATTCCCACATACCTACCCTCACCTTCTGTCTTCCACTGCTGCTGCTCTGCGTTTTTCTGCTTTACAACATTTTGTTCTTCAGAAGCCCTTGTGTACCAGAGTAAACTCATTTCTTGGTCGTTTTCAGTGGTGAAAAACATGTGGCCTCCGTGCCTTATTCAGGAATGGGTTTTGCTTTTCTGTGAGCCCTGTGGGGTGTTCACCCTTGCCATGTTTTCAGCAGCCACAGAGATTTTGGTGTCCTGCTGGTGGGAACCCTCCCTGATGTGCCGGTCAAGGAGCCAAAACTTGCATTAGCTGGTTTGCCAGGGCTTTGCTTTGGAGGCGCACACAGATCCCAGGAGCACTGGGCCATTCTGATGCCTCACACTCAGCCTTATGGATGTCTCATCCCTCAAATGCTGCCTGCTTTCCTTCTGCCTCGCCCTGCAGCCTTCCCTTTGGTCCTCTCTAAATGCATCTCCGAACGGGCACACTGACGTGGATTCACAGATACATCTGAATCCTTTCAAAAACTCAGATTAGCACTGGGTGGAGCTGCTTTGCTTCTGAATCTGGTCCATTTGGGGCTTTCCCCTTCTGGCTCAAGCTCTACTGTAAATGCTGCCGTACCCAGAGACCCCCTCGGGCTGCTGACCGAGAAGTCTCACAATTAGCCCTGTTATAAATCTTGCTGGGTCATTAGCAAACTATAAAAGTACATAATTACCTTCCTGTGATGAAAGTAAGTGACCCTGCTTCTTTACCATTATCTAGTAGGAGCACTTATTGAAGGCTTCCACTTCGCCTGCTTTATTAATTTTTAACTCTCTCTAATAATGGGCTTCTGCTACTGTTAGACTTTCTGCCATTACTACTTCTATTAAATAATCCTGCTGTATTTTTTTCCTGTAGTTGAAAAAACTTCGCATTACCATGGTCAGTCGAGGACGGTTTTTATGTCTTCTTCATCTATTACCCCTTTTCTCCTTGTTTTTGCCTACCACTGGTTATGTTTGATTATGTTCACTTTACCTCTTATATTTTAACTTATATCTTTGCTTCATCATGCTCTCAGTGACCCTTTTAACCCAGGTGCTTGCTGGAGCACTGGGGCTTTCTGGCTCCCTAATAATCTTCTTAAAGAACTTCATTTCCTCTACCTAGATTTTTCTTTTCCTCTATTTTGTTTATATTTTTTCAGGGAAGTTTCTGTTGTGGAAACACTGGATGTATCTATAACCCCTTGGTTCCACGCTCTGTTGCCCACATTAAATGTATTGAGGTCAAAATTTCTGGCCTTGAAAAACTGCCAATTTCTGTCCCAGTGACTGATGTTTATCTGCCATAACGAAGGCCAAGCCAAGATTGAGTGGCTTTTGTATTAGGGAGGTACAAATTTTAGAAGCATTAATGACTTCCTAGTGCCAGGATCGAGAAAGTAACCCCACCACTGAGTATCCACAGCCTCCCTGTGAAATGACATCCCTGCCTGCAGTGGTACATGAGGGATGTGTCATTGCCCAGGAGGACAGTGGTAACTGAGGTGAGTGGGAATGTCCCAGAAAAGGTGAACATACTGTAAATAAAGATTAACACAGCACCAGGACTGGGTTTTGGATACCAGTAATGATTACCTCGTCTGGGAATTCATGCAAGGGATGAAGATGGTCTTGTTGTACTCCAGGGCTTGTACCTTACATTGCTTTCAAAGAGTAGCGGTGGTCGCAGCATCTTTAGATTCAGAATCCTCTTGGCATCAGCAAAAGCCAAGGAAATCACTGTTTCCTGGTGTTAGCTTTAAAACCTTCAATAAACCTATTTACCTGTGGAGAGGTTTGACAAAAGGTGCCAGTTTTTAAGGCTCTTACAGTCTGGCACAGTCTGCCAGCAGCAGGGAAAGCATTTAAGAACCCAGAATTGCAGGTTTGGAGCAAACTCACACCACTCATTGAAAAAAGACCATGAGGAAATAGTCATTGGCTAAAAATCAGGCTAAAGCAAGTTATTACAAGCATAGGAGCATCCTTCAAAAAACCAAAGCTCCCTTCAGCTGAGGTGGACTTTGGCTGGGCAGTTCATCCTGAGGTCTGTCCTGACTTGCAATGTTGGTAAAAGAGGCTTTGGCAACAGACCAGCAGGACAACATGCAGATTGTGCTTTTCCGTGAGGAGTGGTGATCTCTGCCTAGAACTGCTTTGGTACTTGAAGGCTGGAAAGGGGCTAATACATCAGCAGTTTTAATGAAAAGCAGTTTTTACACACTGAAGGTAGGCTGGGGATAAGAAGGCACAAAAAACTTCACCCTGCAAAAAGACCTTCAAATTCTGAACGACTGGGAGAGAAAACGTGGATGGAATTCAGCATCACCAAGCGTAGAGTGGTGAAATAAGAGTGTGCTGTGCCCTTTCATCCATCACTGACAAGACGAGGTGTGCTCCAGCACTAACTCCTGGGCTTCTCCACTTGTGCCTTAGGACCAGTTCCTGAGGGTTATCCTTGAACTGGCAACCTGCTGTAATCTTTTAGAGAAGAGCAGATTGATGTCCAGTCCAAGGAACAAATTACACAACAGGAATTATGAGGAAAGCAAAACAGAACAAAACCAAAACCACATTATGCCTTTGTGCAAATCTGCCATGCACTTGTGGTTTGGATGCTTGCGTGTGCTTCTGATTCCACCTCTCCAAAGAAAACCTTGGAGAGATGTTGGGCTTCGGGGAGGGATGGTGAAAGGGACAAAGATGGGACAGTTTCTGTGTGAGAAACTGCACTGGCTGGGGCTGATCCTGTTTAAAAGACTGCCGTGAAGGTCTGGAATCACAGCTAGCTGGAGGAAGTGACTGGAGAGGAGAATCTTGCTACCACCAGAAGGAAGGGGTTACAGAGAATAAATATTAACGAATAAAGCGAGTAGGAGCCAAGCTCCAATCTGAATTCCTCCTGCTATGCACAGCTGAACTGTGGAATGTTGCTCTGGGACACGTTTAATGCTAAAGGCTTACACAGTTTCAGAGGACACTGGGCAAGAAATCCCCAGAGGACCAATAAATATGTAAAAAGGACGTCTGGCTTGGCCAGTCCCTGAGCCACGTGTAGCCCAAAGGCTGGGAAAGTACATGTGGGTGGGAGTAGGACATCAAAGACATTTGTTTTGATGAAACCCCTCCCAAAAATGAGCTTTTAGGCAGGATCAAAGCCAGGGCACTGGCCTGCCTGGGGTGATTATGCACTGTGAGATTCAGCACGTGTCCTCCATAATAACAGAAGTTCATTGCACTTGCTAGTGGGTATTCACAGAATAATTTATCCTGTTCCCATTTCAGATGATGGTCTCCTGTCATCCGTCTCTGGCTTTGCTAATCCCAGCTAACAATCTGCCTGTAGTTATGCCTTGCTTTTTGATCCCTAGGGATGTGATGGAAGTTGTCCTGTGTTTGCTTTAACCACGCTGGCCCTTCAAGTAGGCTGCAACCCCAGAGAGCTTCTGCAGTCACAGCACAGCTTGTTCCTCTGGGCATGGCAATCCTGGTGCTGCCAGAGTTTCCACCTGCTCCTTCTAATAGCTTCTAGTAGGAAAAAATGTAGTTAGATTGGGGTTTTTCCCTATATCTGGTAAATCTGCTCAAGTTTCTCTTTCCAAGCCCTGGATTTTGGGTTGAACTCCAGTACCCTTCCCTTGTAGTGCTGATTGTTTTGTGAGCCTCTCGCTGACAGTGGGTCCTTCTGCTGGTGAGAAGCATCTGTCCCATTTGTGCCCCCTTCCTTTCACTGCCCATCCGTGGGGGCTGGTGTCCCACACAGCCCTGACTGTGTTTCCCAGCTGCTGGGTCTGACCTCATCTGTGATCTTGGTAGTGAGGAAGCCCAGAGATGCCACATAACCAAGGGGATGTGTCTGTGCTCGGGCTGAACCTGGCTGGGGAGTGTGGGCAGCTCTGCCTGAGCCTGCTAAGGGCAGAACCAGCCTCAGCTCCATACAGAAGCCTCTCAGGAGTGGGATTTACTGAATACCTTCCTCCCCAGATGCAGGCAGACCAGCACGGCCATGTGAGGCCAGAGTGGCCGTGCTGGCTCCAGGCAGCTGCTGCCACACTGGGATCAGGAGCAATTAATACTGAGCTGACCATGGGCCTCTGCAGAGCTAAGCAGGAGGGATGCTGAGCTGCAGGGCAGTGCTCCTGTGCATGTGGGCAGCAGCGAGCACGCAGGGCTCTTCCCTGGTTAATTCAGGCTGGCATTGCAAAGAAGCGCTTGGAGGCCCAACAGGAGCAATCGCTGCTCAGAATAGTCCTTGCGCCAGCTCCCAGTGCCCTGCCATCTCTGCTTACTGTAAGGCACAAGCCAACATTTCCCAAGCCCAGGACTGGTCTCTCAGCCTGCCCTTGTCCCTCACTCGTGGCTGCCCTGGGACCAGGCCACTGAAGCTGTCGCTGTCTGGTTTCAGAGCCGTGTCCCTCCACCTTGCTGCAGCGGCACATGGCAGACCTGCTCCGCAGCGACCGCGACCTGGCCCCCAGCTTCCTCAACAGTGTCCTGAACCAGCTGAACTGGGCGTTCTCCGAGTTCATCGGCATGATTCAGGAGGTGGGTGTGCACCAGGGCTGTGGGATGCAGCACTCGATGGGTGCTGTGTCTTGCACGCAGCAAGGCTCGAGGCACAACTCACTGGGCTGGGGATCGCAGCTCTCCTTTTGGGAAGGGGCACCTTTTTAAGCTGTCTCCATTGCCTGGCAGATCCAGCAGGCAGCAGAGCGCCTGGAGAGGAACTTTGTGGACAGCCGCCAGCTGAAGGTGTGTGCCACCTGCTTTGACCTGTCGGTGAGCCTGCTCAGGGTGCTGGAAATGACCGTCACGCTGGCGCCGGAGATCTTCCTCGACTGGAATCGCCCGTCGTCAGAGCTGCTGCTCCGGAGGCTTGCCCAGGTATCATCCTGTCTGAAGAAACAACATCTGAAGGGGCACGAGGATCCCTCTTCCCTCTCTCCAGATGTGTGGCGAACTGGGGGCTCCTGCTGCAAGTGCTGTAGTACTTAGAGCTGCTGCAGAACAAGTGGTCCTCCCTAAAATCTCTACATGTCAACTGCTCCCCTCCTTTGCAACTGGTCTGGTCGCAGCTGATTCCTCTACTGGGAGGGAGGGTGACAGCTGCTTAAATCTTCCTTACGAGGGGCCAGTAAATGCTGAATTCTCCTGTGACAAGCAGTGTCATGAAGTCTGGAGAGGAGATGTACATCTGGCTAAGGAGCTGTGGAGAGTATAGCTGGTTTCACAGGGCATACACTCCAGTGTTTGGGCAGGCGTCTTGTTCCTTTATCCTTCAGTCCTAGAACACGGTACCAAATGTCTCCACTTTCCTGCCACAGTGACTGGGACAGCCCCATTCCGACTCACAACACCCCTTAGGCTCCAGTAAATTAGTTTCTTTCCTAAAGCACGAGCAATCCTGGAAAGCCCTGAGGGCAGGCTGCCCTTGTACAAGCTGGACTGGTGGAGAGCAGTCAGATGTACCTTAGCAGTACCCCAAAGGCTGAGACTCAGGGCTCTGAGCAGATGAAACAAAGCAAGAGGTAGTGGGGTCTGATACCATAATCATGAGGGAAGTGCTCAGCTGGGTGAGGAGGAAAGTGAGGGGCCCTTGGCAGGTGGCTTAGGCAAGCTGGGGAATGTGCAGCAGAGACTGGGGTGCTGCAGCTTCCTCCTTGCTACCTGGTGCTGTTATGAAGCTGTGCCCCACCACTGACCGTGCCCACAGAGGGGTGCGGTGTTCTGCTGCTGTGCATTGGGGCAGCAGGAAGAGGGATGCTGCATCTGAGAGGTGGTGCTCAGCTTGGAGCAGTTGTGTCAAGCCTGGAGCTGTCCCCACTCCTCCCACTGGGGGGTTGAGTGAGAGCTAATGGTGGCTAATTAAGTGTCTTCACAGCTGATTCCATCTCTGCAGATTGCTCTCTGCACTCACCCCATGCCTCAGAGCTGGTAGGCCCATCCTGCTGCCAGCTCCAGGCAGGGCAGGACCTGGACTGTGCTTCACCCTGCTGACACCGTTTTTGCCCACGGCTGCCAGCTCACTCTTCACAGGCTGTGGCTGTCCTGGGGACTGTAGCTTCTGCTTGCCAGGAGCTTTTATGTGCAGAAGTAGCTTGGCTTCTGTAGGTGGGAATTCAGATTTAGGTGGAAGGTACTGACATTCAGGTGTCTTGACCTCAGAGTGACTCTTCCCTGGGAGGTTTTGGTCTGGTATGACCACTGTGATGTGGTACCACTCCTTCCATGCCAGGGCCAAACTAGGTGTGTGCTGTGAGCTTCCCTCTGTGCATCCACCAGCTCTCAGGCACTGAGCCCGAACTGTAAGGACATGCTGCCCCAAAGCTCTTTGGATGCTGCTCACAGGAAGGCCCATCCAGAAAATACAAACCCTCTGTGCTTTTCTCTACACAGCTCTTGAACCAGGTGCTGAACCGTGTGACAGCTGAAAGGAATTTGTTTGACAGAGTGGTCAACCTCCGTCTGCCGGGTGAGTCCACTGTCCCTCTCCAAGGAAAACATGCTGGGAGCATGCCCTTGGGAAGGGAGGGGTGGCTTGTACCCAAGGGCAGTGCAGAGCTGGATGGGATCAGAGCGCAGACCTGCCCTGCTCTGCCTGTCGCACGGTGGCAGAAGCTCTTACCTTTCTCTTTTGCTTCCACAGGGCTGGAGAGCGTGGACCATTACCCAATCCTGGTGGCTGTGACAGGGATACTGGTCCGGCTACTGGTGGACACTGATGTTCAGGGGTGAGTGGCTTTTGCCTTCCAAAGCATAGGGTCTCTGTGTGTGGCACTGCTCTGGGCGCTGCAGTGGGGCCATGGGAGGTGTTGCAGGAGCAGGATGGCTTGTGGGGACTGAAGCGAGGTGAAGCTGATGTGTGTGGAGCACGCAGAAACCAAAGAGCCGCATTCCCTGTTGTAGCTGCATCCCAGTGCCACTGCTGGGTGCAAAGCCCCTTCCTGTGGTGGTGGAAAACCCTTGTGAGAGGTGGCTGTGAGATGCTGTCCTGACAGCACATGTTCACCTTCCTCCCTGGGATGGGGTCTGGCACTGTGTGACAGGACAGCTGCTGTTGGAAGTAGTGGGTGCTGCGTGTGATAGACCTGTGCTGGTGTGGTGACACAGGCAAAGTGCTGCAGCACACAGTGATGGCTGAAGGGAGCTCATTGAAGCTCCTTCGCCCTGGACCCATCTCAGGAAGGCATCAGAACGTGTGCAGAGCTCTCTGGCTGCCCAGACGTGTGCCACAAAGGAGAGACGAGTCTTCTCCAGGCACTTGGGTGATGCTGATTTTAAGATGAGACAACTCTTGTCTTTATGGTAGCCAGTTATTCAGAGAGGCAGCACTGGGGGAGTGATGTGGCTGGACAAAGCCACAGCTGACCTGATCACTTATGTGTCTGTGTCTGCTTGTACCGAGTCCTGCAAATAGACTTGTGCTGACACTCTGCAGCCCTGCCTTTGCTGTCTCCCAGTGTCATTTGCAGGTGTCTTGCCTGGTCAGTGTGTGCTGTAGGAGATGAGGCTCTTCTGTCTGTGCTGCACATCCTGCTTGTTTTCATGTCTGGAGAACACAATAGTCTCTGGCTTTGCGGAGAGCCGAGTCCCATCTGGCCAAGCGGCTCAGCCCTGCAGCCAGTCTTTCAGCTTCTTCTCTCAAGGACTCAAAGATGTACACAAATATATCTAATTATAACCTGCCTCCCGTGGCTGCTGCACCAGTCTCACAGCCCCCAGTGTGACAGTGCCAAAACCTGGGCGCAAGGTCACTGATCAGTGGCCTTTCTGGGCTGTGAACAGAGGTGGATTTTGCTCGCCCCCAGAACCTTGCTCCATGGAAAGGGCAGACAATCATGAATTTGATGCCACAGCTAGACACTTCTTCCTGAAGGGAAGGGGGAGGTGATAAAACAGTTCCCTGCATGCCAGGGTGAGAAGTCCTTCCCTGCCTGTCTCTCCCTTGAACATCTGTCCCGGGCCAGGTCACTTGTCAGGTCAAAATGGGGAAGGGTTGTCCCTCAGTTTATCAAACTCCAAAGAGTGCTGGGGAGATGGTAGTGGGATATCAGTCACATCCTTCCTAGCCTGCAGGGAGTCCTGGAGAGACAGAAAGCTTCCACACTCTGTCCTTTCCCTGAAAAGCCCGTTGTGCTTTGGGTTTGTGAATTCCAGGCAGCCAGTGTCATCACCAAGTGGCACTGTCCCCTGTGTGCCAACAGCATCCTTCATGCCTTGGGCTGCACCATCACAAACCAAAGGCACTGTGCTCTAGGGAAGTGGCAAGTCTCTGATGTTCAAGGGCTTTGTAGTCACTTCCCTGAGCACTGGAAAGGAGAAATAAATGCAAAGTAGTGGAATGATATGTGAAAAGCATGGTGTCCTTAAGGTGGACCTAACTGAGTGGGAGAAGCAGAAGGCGGAACGGGAGGAAGCCCAGGGAAAAATATCCATAAACCAGAATTCTTCTGTGTTATTTTGCAAAGCCATGCACTAAACCTGAGGTTTGATACGTCAGTGATCTATAAAAGGCAAGCAAATGTTGCAGGAGAGCCACTGAGCTCAATCAAGACAAAAGAACTGAGGCAGGTGGCTTGGAGACCCTCCACTGCTGCCCAAGCAGAGGGGATGGCAGAGACCGGGCAGAGATCAAAGGCAGAGTACATCATGGAGAAGGGAGAACTGAGCCCCCACCCTCTTGGCAGCGCTCTGAATTGAGGACTGGGTGTTGCACCCGTCTTAGGGAGAGGTTCTGCTCCATGCAGCCACACTGAAAAATGGCAGAGATGGGATGGAGAAAACCAGCAGGTGTGAGAGGAACCACTGGGGCTTTTCTGCTGCCTTTGCATTCCTCGAGGGCTCAGCCCTGGTTTCATGCTGTGGGTAAGGCATCATCACCACAGGATGCTGAAACCTGGGAGGTGCAGCTGGGGTAACAGTCACCAAAACCCGGGGAGATGGTGTGTGTCAGTGATGGCTGGCCCAGAGCACAGCAATGGGAACCGTCTGTCTCCAGTTGCATGAGTAAGAGGAATGGAACAGGAGAATTCAAACCTTCCTCGTGTCTGTACACTCTCATGGGAGATGATTGCCGTGGCTGAAGTGATTTAAAGGGTCCTGTATGTAACCAGGCTCTCCAGAGCAGACCCATTTATGTGAACTCATGTGTAGACAGCTTTCCTTTTTCCTTTCTCCCTCTCAGTGCAGCAAGCAGGATAACAGGACAGGCTTTTGTCCTTCCCCAGAAGCACTCTGCCTGGGCAGTGCTGAAGGCTGGTAGAAATCTCTTCCAGGTCACGTTTGGTAGCTTCCAGATTGCCAGAAATCATTAACAGAGAGATTTTCCAACCCACATTTGCATGTAGGAGCATCCCTGTTGGAATTACCAGGGAAAGGTGACCCTGACTGGTTCCCTGTGAGGAGGCTGTGCCCCAGAGAGTGAGGACAGGGACAGGACCTTGGGAGACTTCCTTGGCTTGGCTGTGGTTTTTTTGGTTGCCTCTAACCCAACAAGCCGGTGCTGTGCCAGGCACTTGGTTGGAACGTGCTGCAAACATCTGGGACGTAGGGAATGGGCTCATCTGGTACTGAAGGAATGAAGTCCCGTTTATGGGATGAGAACACTGCAGTGGGGAGGTAAGTAAGTAAGCAGAGCCAGGGCCCTGCTAACTCATCCAGTTGCATTATCAGCCTGCAATCGGATGCCTCAGCTGCTCCTTTCCCAGCACAGGACTCTCATCCAGGCATCAAGTCCTCTTGCTGTGGACTCCTGGCATCAAAGAGAGCCATTAAGCACAAGGAAAGGGAACATTGCCCAGGCCGGGCTGTGGTGAGACAGTTGATCCATCATTTGCCGTAGTCCCTGGATGGAGCAGGCTGTGCTTTTGAGAGAGCAGAGGTGCATTTCTTTGCTGGGTCAGGCAGGACGGGCTGGTGCTGCTCATGGTGAGCCAAAGCTTCAGTGCCTCCTCCCAGCCCTCAGGTCTGAGAGCTGTTGGGCAGCACTCAGGGGCTGGCAGGGCCGAGGGCAGGAATGCCCCTTTGCTTCCTTTGCCAGCCTTAATGACTGAGCGGGGAGGAGAGGGAAGGCAGGATCTGCCAGGCTGAGCCGGGAGCTGGGCTGAATCCACGCCACAGACCCTGGCTGTCTTCAGGCAGCATCATCCTCCCGTTTGTCTGCTTGCTAAATAATTGAGCAGATTTTCTATTAAGCCTCTTTCGGAGTGAGCTAATGGAGCGACGTTGGCCAGAGCTGGTGTCAGGATCCTGGCGAGAGCGAGTGGCAGGGGAAGGGGTGAGGCCCAGAGGTGAGGCTGTGGTCCCCTGTGTGTGAGGGCATGCTGTAATTAGGACGGGCTTTGTGGGAAGTGAGTGGCCATCCCAGAGTGAAGATGAGCTGTGTTGTGCCAGCGGAGGGCCACTGCTCTGCTCCTCGGGCTTCCCCCGTGCTCCCTCCATCCCCTCAGAGGCAGGGAGGTGGTGCTGTCAGGGGGAGGAGAGGGTTGGGGCACATGCAAGGAGCCAGTGAACCAGTCTGTACAGGACAAGTCCTGAAGAGCCTTCAAGATGCATCTCCCAGGGCCTTCTACATGAAGGATGGAGAAGACAGAAGGAAAAGCATTGTGCTCACCAGGAACATGGTGGTACCAGCCATCAGAGCACAGGACAGGGATCCTGGACCAGAAACAACCATGCTGAGCCAGTGGGATGCTGAGCAGGAGCCAGCGGGACCTGCCAGAAGCAGCACTGGGCTGGTGTGATGTTGGGGTATTTCTGTCTGGGTCTCCGCACTCTTCTCCTTTGCAAACTACAGATGGGTGCAGAGAGAGGGGCTGGGAGGAGACAAAGAGGTTCCCGGGGCAGAAGTAACACACTGGTGAGCAGAAAGGTAAGGGGGCACACGACTGGGTGGGAGAGGAAGGCTAAGAAGACTGCACAGTTGCTAATAGGTTTTGGGATCACCTCTGCTGGAAAGATCAGAAGATCCCAGTCTGCAGGTTCCTAAGCAGCCTGGCCACCCACCTGTGTGCTCGAGTGCTGCTGCGATCCTGGGGGCTTGGCTGGTCCTGTGGACATTGTAGTTTTCTGCATAGTTCCCCTAAAACTTTGTAGTTACCGATCCCTTAAACACTAATGCTCCCTCAGCAGTGTTGGTGAGCAAGCTGTGGTGGAAGGAGGGGCAGGAGTAGACATCTCATGGACCACACAGTCTAAAGGAGTCCCTGGTACCTTGATCTAAAGACTGAGAAAATGGGTGGTACTCCAGTTTTGCGGTGTGTAACATCGGGGTGAGCGTGAGCCAGAGCATGGAAGAATGATTAGCTCTGGCCTAGGTTTCATGGTTAAAAAAGGAATGTGGTCAGTGTTTTTATAAGCTGCCAGCTCCAAGTGCTTCATCCTGAGTGATGGGACTGCCAGGGCTGGGCTCTCCCAGCCCCTCAGGGCTGTCAGGCACGTGCTGGGAGGCAGGAGCAGGCCTTGTGCTGGCCAGCACCAGGCTTTGCTGATTTGAGCTCTCTGGAAAACTGTGAGCATCATAAGGAAAGGATCCAGGCCCCACCGTGTTCATCATGTGTCCATCCTTGGTGACAGGAGGACAGGATGGGACTGGCATTCAGTGCACCCCCGTTGTCCTGGCTGAGGTGTGAAGTGCCAAGGGAGACAGGAGTCAGTGTTGGACACTGGTCCCCAAAGCTGGTCCTTATCCCAAAGCTGGTCCTTATCCCAAAGCTGGTCCTTATCCCCTCACACGCTGGCAAAGGTCCCTGTGTGCCAGGGCCACCGAGCTTTGTGCTGACCCATTACTTCACCCTGCAGAATCAAGGAGCAGGAGGGAGGTTTGACAGGGAGCCAGGGGTGTAATGGTGGAGATGGCTGCCAAGAGAGGACAGGGTATTCCTTAGGGAACATGAATTAGGTTTCCCAACTCCTGCCTGTCAAGAGAGGCTTTGCTCCTGGCTGTTTTTCCTTGCTGAGATGTTCTGCCTTTCAGGCTGCTTAATGAACTGCTTCGACAGTTCGAACCTCCTCCCAGTGCTCGTTGGATCAGCAATGTGGTGTGGGATCCTTTCTGAGCATCAGGAACGTGTGAAAAGCACCAGCAGGACCTTCCTGGGTAAAGGCAGCGGGATCCCTTGAGGGCAGCACGGATACAAACCTCAGGGCAAGTCCCTGGAGAGCAAGCCTCAGCTTTCCTGCAGGGATAGGAGAATTGCAGCCAGCCTAGAAGAACTCTCCTGGGCTTTTTCAGGCTCATGTGTCCCTGGAAAGGCCCCTGGGAGCTTTTCTTACACTCTCTGAGCTTTCCCAAAGCTTCAGTCATTATCCTCAGCTGAGGATGCAGGTTTGCAGGAACACTAATGCCTGGGAAGCTGGTGTTGGCAGTGGGGAAGGAGATTTTTGAGGAGACAGACAAGGATGATAAGGCGATAATGGGTGGGTAGCACCCACTCCGGGTGCTGGGGCCCAGAGCAGCGCTTCATCTTTCTTTCTGGAGGAAGATGTGGTGCTTAGATATGGCACGTGCTCTGGCACGGGCTTGGCACTGTCTCGGCAGGTGCAGGCCACACTCGGGTCAGTGCCATTGTCTGGTGTGGACCTGGGTGCAGTCAGCTGCGCGTCTTCTCTTTCCCAGGTCAAATTCAAACCTTCCTTCCCACGGGATCCCTGCCTGGGTGCAAAGCCAGGGGTGATGGCAGCACCTCAGCTCCACCCTCAAGGCGCCGCTCACCTCTGTGTCTGACACCGACGCACCCCATCGCCCCCTGGCAGCCCCCGGTGTGGCCGCCACGGCGTCCTGGGCCCGTCAGGACACTGCGCTAACGCGAGGTGACAGGGCCGGCCGTGGCGGGTGTGGGGAGCGAGGGCACAGGCCAGCGGGGCCTGTCGCTCCGCATCCGTCACCTCCGCCAGCCGCGGGGCGCGGATCGCACGGAGCTGCGCAAGGTCGCCGTAAGGAGCGGCGCTGGGAGGCCGGGCTGGCTCAGGAGAGCTGCTCTCCCAAACACTCGCCCCCCTCCTTGGATGGGGGGGGGGGCGGTTTTGACAATTTATTTGGGCGCGAAGTTGAGTTTTTGCTGGGATAAAAGCTGCTTGTTTCCCGGCCAAAGAAGTCGAAGGATGTGTGCTAGTGTGGTCCTGATGCCACAGGGTTCTTCTCCTCCCACCAGTCACAGGGCTGCCAGCAGCTCTTGGGACCAGGGTGCTCAGCCATGGGAGGGGGCTGCAGGTCTCTGAAGGGCCCTGGTCCCCACGGTGGCTGAGCTGTGCTCCTGCCCACAGGGTAGCCCCAGCCTCCCCTGTGCTGCATGTGATGGCCACATGCTCCTGCTCCAGCTGTGGGTGGGATACTGGTGACTGGCAGATGGGTAGGATACCCTTATCCCTCTGTGGGATCAGACCGGCATTTTGGGAGGGCAGAACCACTCCCTGTTTCAGGAAGAGGCAAGGGTGGGTGCCAGGGAAGGCAGCACAGGTGACACAAGTTGGGGGCTCCATGTGCAGGGACTAAGCCAAAGGCAGGGCCAGTCTCATCCCTAGTGGTGCCTTTCCCCTGCATCTAAACCCTGCTTGTTCCTTTTGGAGTCTGGATGTGCCCTCGTGTCAGCCAGTGCTGCTCCTTCCCCAGCTCCCAGGCATCATTTTGAGGACCTGCCCTCCCAAGGACAAACCACTGGATGCTTCTCTCTCACCAGCACCAAGCCACCAGCACATTTAAGCCCCTTGCCAAGGCCACCTGAAGGCCATTTGATGGGAACAGAGGCTGCCAATCCAGTGCAGATTGCCTGGCTCCATGTGCTGGGCCCGCAGGAATTTGGGGCTCCCTCAGACCTCAGGCTCCCACCGCTGTGCCCGTGAGCTGCGGGATGGCTGCACACTGCTGCAAGGGCAAGGAGACACTCAGCCCAGCATGAGCTTAAAAAAATAGGCATTTTTATTCCAATGGAACTAGAGAATTACGACCCAGGAGAGGGGAGGATTACTCACATTTATCGATAGGCTGATTAGGTTACTGCCTAAATAGCTGTGCTTGAGCAGCGTGTGTCCGCCTCAAGGAGAAGCAGCGAAGGAGCGCGTGGTGCATCGGAGACCTCAGTGTCCTTGGTGGCACGGGGAGCTCTGAGCAATGCGGGCTGGGGCGCTGTGTCTCGTCACCTAATCCTGCCTTGACGATTTACAGCTTCTCGGGAAGCAAAAGCTTGTAAGGTTTGCTTGGCTGCGTGGCTGGTCAGGCGCTGAGCTCCATCCCTCCTGCGTGGCCACGTTTGGGGAGAGGGTGTGTACCCCCCCCTTGTGATGGGGTCACAGTCCTCTGCTCCCAGCCGTGGCATGCTGATGGGGACCAGCATGGGCTGGGAGAGGACGGTGGCATCGCCATTCCTGAGGGCCCTGGCGTGAGCCAGGACAGTGTCCCACTTGTCACAGCTATTCCTCGGCCTGGGGGGGTCTGTGGCAGTGGTGTCAGGTTGGGCATCTCATGCCTGGGGCCGTGGCAGACCCCCAGGCCTGGTGTCACATTAGGGAGGGTGGGTGCCCAAATGAAGGGGGGTTTCTCCAGCATGCTGGGGTCATCAGCGTTACCCTTGTGCTAACAAGGCCACTGCCAGTGGATTATGCAGGCTGCTCTTGCTGGGCACCAACGTGCCTGTGGCCCAGAACCCACCAGGAGCCCATGGCTGAAGCGGTTGTGGGTGATGTCAATCACTCCCGTGGGTCGTGGTCAAGCCAGGAAGTCAGGATGCCAAATAATCCTGTTCTAGCAGCGATGGAGGAGACCAGCTCTTGGGAGACCTTGGCTCTGCTCCCAGCTCTGTCCCACTAAGACACAATGGGGGTGTCAGAAAAGACAGAACTGATGGACTCTGAGTCCGACTTGACCTGCAGGACCTTGGGGTGCTTGGGGTCAGGGAAGTCCTCGCCGAGGGCCAGGCGGATCTTGCCATTCTGTGTCTCCCTTATGGGCTCGAGGAACACGACGTGTTTGTTGGCACTGGCCTTGCGGTTTGGCCCATCGGTGGCAGGAGGAGTGGTGCTGAGGATGGAGGACTGGGCGCTGCACTCCTGCGGGGGGCTGAGCGGGGCCGGCTTCTTGCAGCAGCCCAGGCAGCGGCACGGCGTGAGGTACAAGTAGATGATCACCAGCACCAGGCTCACAATGCAGCCCAGCAGGGTCGTGAGGCCGGTGCTGAAGGTCTCCTCAGCTGGCTTGGGGTAGAGGACGGTCACGTTGAACTCGCACATCCTGCTGAAGTTGTAGGGGCTGTTCATGGCCAAGCCCACGTAGACCCCCGAGAGCCAGGGCTTGGCTACGGCGATCCTCAGGCTGCCGTTGCGATAGACCTCCAGGGAGCGATTGCTGTTCCCGGGGTGTTTGATGGGCTCGTGGTGAGGGGTGATCCACATGTAGGTGGTGGCTGCGTGGGGCAGGCTGGTGTTACTGGTGTTACAGGTGAGCAGGATGGGCTGGCCCACCATCACCTCCAAGTGCGAGAGGTCCGCGTCTTCGGCGCCCGCCGAGCAGTTCTCAAACATGTGGCTGTGTTTGAGGAACTTGATCAGGGACCGGGGCACGTTGTCAGACACCTTGCAGGTGTGTTCCTCAAAGAAATCTTTCACGGAGCTGAAACCTTGCTGATTCCAGCGCTGAAGCATCAGGTAGAGCTGGCAGCTGCACCTGATGGGGTTGTTGTGCAGGTACAAGCCATTGCCGATGTTTTCAGGCAGACCCGCCAGCACCTCCACGGGGATGCTGCTCAGGCTGTTGGAGGAGAGGTCCAGCGTGCGGAGGTTGTAGATTCCCAGCCCCTGCACCACATGGAAGGGGAAGGTGGTCAGGTTGTTCCAGCTCAGGTAGACTTTCCGCAGACCACTCAGCTTGGCAAAGGCGTTTTCATCCACCCGCGTGATGCGGTTGTTGTAGAGCAGCAGCTCCTCCAGGCTCACCAGCGCCTCGAAGTAGTGCGTCTCCACGGCGTGCAGGTAGTTGGAGGACATGTCCAGGTGCCGCAGGAAGGAGGCATTGTGGAAAGCCCGCGGAGAAAGGTTCCGAATCTCGTTGTGGTTGATGTGAAGGGCCTCGAGGTGCGGGAGGGCGGCCAGCCAGCGGTCGTGGAGCTGGGTGAGGGCGTTGTGGCTGAGGTCCAGCGTGGTGGTGGTGGGCGGCAGTGCCTGGGGCACCCGCAGCAGCATCTGCCGGCTGCAGCTCAGCAGGTCGGAGGTGCAGATGCAGGCGGCGGGGCAGCGGTGGGGCTGCGGGGAGGCTCGGGGGGCGCACAGCTGGAGCAGCAGCAGCAGGAGCAGCTTTGCCACCCGCGGCCAGAGCGGGTCCGCGGGCACCGGGGAGGACATTGTGGCGGGCAGGAGGCTCTGTACAGCCCGGCGGCACAGCCAGGCTCGATGAGACGCGAGAGAAAATCTGCCGCCGTCTCCCGTCTCACCCCCAGTGCCGGCTTGGCTCTACCGAGCATCCACAGGCGCCCTTTTGCACCACGCGAAAGAGGATCCCGATTCCAGCCGTGGGGCTTGGAAAGACCTGCGGGGCGGCATCGCCCTGCCCGGCTCTGCCGCGGCTCACCCGAGGCTGCCTCGTACCTGTGCTCCGGCCGGCCGGGGGCTGCCGGGGGTCGGGTGGGAGCCGGCGATCAGCATCGGGGGGCTGAGGCGCTCGGGCGCTCCGGGGCTGTGTGTCCGGCTGGGCGGGCGCCTCGCTGCCTCCTGGAGCTGCTCATCCCCGGAGTGCGAAGTTTCTCAGGGCTCAGCGCCGCCGGGGCACATCCGCACGCTGCGACCTCCGGGGAGCCCCGTCCGGCTCCCTCCCGGGCAGCATCTCCGGGAGCCGGGCGCGCTCCGGGAGCGCGGTCCCGCTCCTGCCCCTATTTACGCGCGGGCGGTGCGCGGCGAGGGGGCCGGGCGGGATCCCATTGGCCCCGGCGCGGGGAGTGGTGGCCGCGGCGGTGGCCCTGGCCCGGTCCCTGGTCCCGTCCCTCGCCGTGGCCCTCCCTGCGAGTGGGCAGAGCGATGCGCAGCCAGCACCGACCCTGCGTGGTCGCTTGTCCCCAAGGGAGCTCAGGACCACCTCGGCCGTATCGGTGTGCAGCCGCTGGAGAGCCGCGACCGGCTGTGATCTATAGAGAGGCTGCTCCGCCACTGCCCAGCCTCTGGCAGAACGCTGGAATAAACCCGTCACCTCTGGGAGCCCCTCGTGTCCCATCCTGCAGCCAGGCTGGGAGTGGGGATGGCAGTCAGCCCCCGGTGCTGCTTCTCTCCCAGCCGTGGTCCTTCCCGCTGCCCTCACCCTCGGCACCCCCACGAGCTGCGACCCCCCAGCACCCCCGGCCCTGGGGTGAGCAGGGGGGCCGAGCCCGGCGGGGTCCCCACGGCAGAGGGGGTGCCACGGGCTGCTGGCGGGGAAGGAGTGGCCGTGGGGTGAAGGACACGAAAGAATGTCATTATCCAGAGCTCGGGCGGTTAGTGGGAAGAGGAGAGCTGGGGAATTGGTTTCCATTAGGGCAGCAAAAAGCTAATTTGGCGGCTGCGGCTGCTGCGAGTCAAGGGGCTGTTAACCCCCTGCGCCCCGGCTCAGCCTGTGCTGGATGGCTGCTCCCTTGCCCCTCCTGCCGCTGGGGCAGCTATGCTTGCCCCTGGGCCGGCCACGGAGAGCCGGCTCTGCTCCTTGCCGAGGGCTGTTACCAGGCCACAGCACTGGTGCCCGATGGAGACACTCATTAAGGCGACCTTCATCCGTCCTGGCTGTCCCCACTGAAGCCAGAGAGAGCCACGACTTCTCCCTCCTGCCTTGTGGGGGGACCCGCTTGCCCTGAGGGCACCCTGGGCTGTCCCCTTGGTGCAGGAGAGCCCCAGCCCCTGGTGTGAGGCTCTGCAGAGCACCTCGCCTGAGGTGCTGTGACCGAGGGCAGCGCTGGCTGCTTCAGCTGCCCTGCAGCAACCCAGGCTCAGGCACTGGCCCGAGGGCTGCAGCCTCAGCAAGTGCTGAAGCACCACATCGATCCCGGAGCCTCTGAGTCGGGGTGGCAGAGGAGGAGGATGGCTGCTGCTCTTTGGCTGCGTTCGAGCACGTTCCCCTGGACTGAGGGGACACCAGCTGGGGATACTGGTGTGCGAGCGCAGGGTGGGTTGTCTGTGGTCTGAGGTCTGTGTCCCTTGGCAGGACCGAGCGCGCGACCGCGGTGCTGCTGGCGGATCCCTGCTTCCAGCTGCGTTCCATCCAGTACCTGCTGGGCCACGCCGAGCCCTCGGCCCTGGCAGCGGCCGCCCCCGCCACGGACAAGCGCCACTTCTCCCTGCACACCTGTAAGTGTTGGCCCTGCACTGGGAACTGGGCTGTGCTCACCGCCCACCACAGCTGGGGAGGGAGGAATGTGGCTGCTGGTGTCTGTGTCTCCTGCAACATGTCCCAGCCCTTTTAGTCTTGGGGACAGGTGTCTATGCCCTCCTCCACCACCCCAGCAGTAGCACTTTGGATGGAGATGTATATCCAGTGCCAGCCAGTAGTTCTGCCCTTCTCAGTGCCCAGTGCTCCCTGTCCTGGCTGGTCCCCAAGGGCAGCCACAGCCCCCGTGCATCACTCAGCAGCCTCAGGGCAGCCTGAGAGTCCCACCCACCCCACACACGCCCAGTTTGCCCCCCCAGACACAGAGTACATCAGTGCTGAGGAGCTGGCAAAGGTGGAGAAGATGCTGAACCATCTGAGTGAGGAGTCCAAGCAGGCGGCTGCTACCACACTGGTGAGTTCTCCCCCTGCCTCAGCCCTGTCCCAGTCCTCAGCAGCAGGCCTGGGACACGGGGCTTTGGCTGCCACTGCTAACTGCCTGGTAACCCCCACAGCCCACCAGCGAGGAGGACCTGTGCCCCATCTGCTACGCACACCCCATCTCGGCCATCTTCAGGCCCTGCTCCCACAAGTCATGCAAGTGAGTAGCTCCCATGTCTGACCTCCACCAAGATGACTTCCAGCCCCTGGCCCTGCCCTGTGCTGTGTGGATGTGGGCTGATGCTCTTTCCTCCTCTGTCCCAGAGCCTGCATCAACCAGCACCTGATGAACAACAAGGACTGCTTCTTCTGTAAGGCCACCATCACGGGGGTGGACGACTTCACGAAGCCAGCCAGCTCCTAGAGCCCAGCCCCACACCACGGGCTCCCCCAGCTGAGCAGGGCAGCCCCCCTGCCCCACGCTGGCTTCTCCCCAAGCGCTTACCCTGCTCAGGGCTGTGGGACCCTCATCCAGAGGGTCAGGATCCAGCACGGGGCAGCAGCATGGGGTGGGAGGGCTGCAGGGTGGGAGAGGCCGGTGCCCAGCAGCCTCTCTGCCCCGTGGGCCGTTCTCAGGGAGGGGAGCCCGAGGTCTCTGCTCTGTGGCAGCGCTGGGAACACATGGTAGCCCCGGGGCCAGGGCAGGGGGCCGGGCTGGGCATTCGGGCTGTTAACTTGCCCCTGGCTGGGGGCTGACTTCATGAAAAGCAGCATTAAATTATTCTTCCTTATGTGGTGCCCTTAAAAATGGGAAGGGGAAGCCAGGCCGGCCCTGGTGAGTGACCCGGTGTTGCGGCCACACTCAGGTGATGCTTAACAGTAAATGGAAATATAAATATTTAATCCAAGGATAGCTGGGAGCGCAGGGCCTGGTGGGGGCTGCTACATGATGATGCGTGGCTCTGGCACGGACTCGGCGATGGATTTGTGTGGCAGCACATTGGCCCCGTTGAGGTAGAGCTCGTCGTTGACGATGACATCCTCGCCCAGCACAGTCACGTTCTCCATGCGCACCTGCCCCAGAGAGGCCCGGTCACACCCCTGGGCTCGGGGCCCAGTGCCAGGCTCCTGCTCCTGTCTGCAGGGGCCACATCCCTGCAGCCGCAGCCCGAGGAGGTGGGAGGGCAAGAGCTGAGTCCTGATCCCCTGCAGAGGCACCCACGTCCTCACCCACTGCCCCACGGAGCAGCTCCAGCCCACGATGCAGGACTCCAGCCAGGAATGGGAGCGGATGCGGGCCCCTTCCAGCACGGTGCAGCGTTTGATGCGCACCCCGTCCTCCACCACCACGCCTGCCCCGATCGTCACGTTGGGACCGATGACACAGTTTGCCCCAATCTTGGCACTGGGGTCCTGGAAGGAAGAGGGGCCGTAACAGGGTCAGGAGGGCACACAGCTCTTGGCATAGCCCATGCCACTTGGCCAGCCAGGGAAGAGGAGGGCACAGCTTGAGGATGGCAGCAAGGACAGCGGTGGGACAATGCAGAGAGCTCATGATGTGCCTGGAGCTGGTGTGCTGGGGGCTGACACTTACCACCAGCACATTCCCTACAACACCAGGCCCCGAGTGCAGCTTCTCGGGGTGCTGAGCCCGCAGCGCCTGCAGGTACATGCACATGCCCGTAAGGAAGTCCTTTGGCTGCCCAATGTCCATCCAGAAGCCTGTGGGGACAGAGCCACGGTGACAGTCCCCAGCGTGAGGGTGGCAGTGCAGGCAAGACCCCCGACGCTGCCTGCACTGTGCACAGGGCCTTACCCTGCAGCTCCATGGCGTAGAGCTGCCCGTCCTGTGCCATGGCTGGGAAGATCTCCTTCTCAATGGAGGTGGGGCGCAGCTGCGAGGATGGGGCGTAGGGCTGAGCAGGGGGCACATACCCCCAGCCTGGCCCAGGCTGGCCCAGCCTGGCACCCCGGCTCGTACCTGGATGCGTTGCAGGATGCCAGGGCTAAATATGTAGAGCCCAGCGTTGATCTTGTTGGACACAAAGACGCGCGGCTTCTCCACGAAGCGGCAGATGCGGCCGGTGTCGGCCTCGCACACCACCACGCCGTACTTGGCCGGCTCCTCCACGCGGGTCACCACCAGCGAGCCCTCGCCGCCGTGCTGCCGGTGGAAACGGGCCAGCGCCGCGAAGGGGAACTCGCAGATCACGTCGCTGTTGAGGACAAAGAAGGGCTCCCCGTCCTCGGCCAGCAGGTCCCGAGCCAACGCCAGCGGCCCCGCTGCGCGGCCGTGAGTGACGCCGCAGGAACGTGGTGAGCCCAGCGCCCGGGTCCTGCTGGCCCCACCTCTGCCCGTCCCAGCATCCCTCCCAAGTCCCCAGTATGTCCCCAGCCTCACCTGGCCCGCTGTCCCTGGTCCTGCCCATGTCCATCCTGGCATATCCCTTCCCATGCCCCTGCTCCTCCCGGCCGTACCCATCCACAGCCGTGCTGCTGCCCATGGTGTCCCACTACCGGTGTTCCCCACCCCTACGCATCCATACCCACCTTAATGCCCACGGTGCCCCCCTCCCAGCGTCCCCAGCCCTGCTGTACCCATCCCTGTGTCCCCCCC
>VZTD01005494.1:1399801-1437555 GCA_013397725.1 Rhagologus leucostigma | reverse complement strand
TCGCCCGCCCGCGTCTCAGTGCCCGCCCCGCACACGCCCCCGCCCGCCCGGGCCCCACCGCCGTACGGCCAGGTTGCTGCAGCCACCGCACCCTGCCCGGGGCCGGGGCTCCCTCGGGACGCAGCAGCGACGGGGCGATGCCGATGAGAAGAGAGCAGCGGCATGGTCGCACCGGGCGGGGACGCGCACCTGAGCCCCCCACCCCCGTCCCCGGGCTCAGACGGCGGGAGAGGCAGGCACGGCACACCGCGGACAAAAACAGATCCTTTAATGGTTTTTGGTTCTCTGTGAAGCACAAACAGGGTGGTTATTCATGTAAAAACAAACGGGGCCAAGGCTATGTACAAGCTGTGGAGTCCCACCGTGGTGGTCCGAAGGGGGGGAGGCAGCACCCACTGAGCACCGGCAGCGGGGCCCGTCCGTCACGGCCCAGTGAGGCGGGGAAGGGCAGGAATGAGCGCGGGGGGACAGCGAGGGGCTCTCCAGGAGTTGCGGCCTCTGGCCTGCCCGAGCACAGCCCGCGGGAACAAGGACATGCAGAGGTGGGCGGTGACGGGCTACGCTGGGGCAGGGCCAGGGAATAATACGGCTGTTGTGGGTACCTACAGCCCAGCACTCACCCAGCCTCCCTCCCTCCTGCAAACCTGAAAATCCTGCGAGTCCTGGCAAGGTAGGGACCAGCAGGAGCGATGAAGTAACCCAGTGCAGGGCGGAGTGCCATGGATAAAGGTCCTTGTCCAGAGGGTGGGAGGGGAGCAGTGGCTTGAGCAAGCTTTTAGGATCTGGAAGACAGGCAGAGAAAGCGGGCAGCTCTCCCGTCCCCTTCCAGACCTGTGCCTGCTGTGGAGCGAGGCCGAGCAGCCGTGCGTTCCGAGCGGCCTCTACGCACATGCGACATGCGAGTATTCCCCAAACAAGCTTTCCTGAAGTAATTAAAAAAACCCCCAGCCCCAACCCTGGCCTTGGGGGTATGCAGGGTAATGGTAATGCCATGGAACAAGTCAGTGAGAGCAGGAGGGAGCAGCCAGGGCCCCAGCACAGAAACAGGAGCTGAGGGGGAGCAGGGTACGGTCCGGTACCACCAGGCCACAGTATCAAACGTTAATTCCTCATCAAAGGAGGCTGAAGGACATTTATTTTGGGAAAGACTGACTCCATGAAGCAAAGCTGAACAGTCAGGCAGTGGTGCTGAACAGTCAAGACAGTGGCACTCACTGCTCAGCTAGGTCACCCCTCACCTGGCCCCTAGAGACCCTCAGGGAGGAGATGGGGATCAGCCCTAAGCCTCAGCCTCCCCTTCCACCACCTCCAGACCTGTTGGAAGAGCAGGGCCTGGGGGCAGAGGGTCCCCAGGGGAAGAGGGCAGCTTTGTGCTGGAGGGACATACTCTGTACTTAACAGAAGGGGAAGGGTTGAAATGGTCCAAAATGCCCCGCCGCACAGCTGGGGTCATGTTAACTGCTACAGATACTATTGCTAGCCCACGAGCTGAGTGCTTGCAAGCCAGTGGTCCAGGGCAGAGTCACTCCTGCAGAGCCCTGTGCCTGCCCATGCCATACCATCAGGGAGCGAGCAGACCCTGGGCTCGAGCGCAGCTCCAGGTGTGTGGCATTCCCTCCCAGACACAGCTCTGCCAGGGGTTGCATTTGGTCATTTCATTTCCGCGTTTGGGGTGGCTACTCACAGTGCCCAAACAGCAGAAAAAGGCAGCATCAAAAGCAAAGCCCCATCGGCAAAAGCCAGGGCAGAGCCAGCGACACCAAACACAGGGACCGGCACCTGACTTCTCACCGGTGGCCCCACAGACGCTGCCAACCGTTAGGCGAGCGCCCTTTCCAAATAACTCAGGAGAAATTCAAAGGGGAGGCCCCTGAGGCAGGAGGCTCCTCGTAGCAGAGCTCCAGCCTCGTGAAGAGCCCTGGGCTCTCCTGCTTTCTCTTCCCTACATCCAGGTCCTCCCTCCAGAACGCACAGGTGATGAGCGAAGAACCAGGACACCTGACACCCAGCAGGCATCTACAGAGCCTCCTCCAGAAGGCAGAGCGAGAGCAGTCAGAACTGTCTGGTCAGCATGAGGAGTTCTTCCATCCTGCCTCACCTCAGCTCTTCTATCCAAGTACATTTAAAAAACAACGGAGCGATACAGTTGTTTAAAACCAAATTTGTCTGTGTTTTTCCTGTGGTAGTAGGTGGTCTTGTCTGCTCCTGCCACAAGGACAAGAATAAGAGGCCACAGCCCAGGGCTACTGGTTTTCCTCACGCATCTGTTCCATGATGTTGATGAGGCTTTCCAGCCCGAACACGTAGCCCATGTCGGGTCCGTCGTGCACAGTGGGGTCGTCACGGAAGCCTTTGAACGTGCTGTGTGCAAAGTCAATCATGCGCACGTCCACCTTGGGCTGGGCCGAGGAGCCGGGCTCCGAGCTGCCGCCGTCCTGGAGGCTCTCCGGGACAGAGCCGTCCACCCGCTTCAGGCGCGCCTCCGGCCGGCGCTCCATAAACATCCCCGCCCGGCTGTCCTTCCCGTCGTAGATGATGAGGAGGGAGCTGGAGTAGAAGCGGTAGGAGGCCTGTCTCTCCAAAACCGCCTTCAGGCTCCGCAGTTTGGCCAGGACAGGCTCAAAGAGGTCCTTGCGCAGCTCAATGCCGTTGTGGAGATACTGGTAGAGGGCATTGCGGAAGCCTTCGATGGAAAGGCCGCGCCCATAGTATTTATTCCTGCATAAGTAATGCCCTGTGTCCAGCTGATAGACCTGGAACACCAAAGGAAATGCACATCAAGTGGGAGCAACAGGCGAAGGCCACGCAGAGAGCCCTGAGCTGTCCTGCACTGACAGGGCAGGGGGAACTCATCCTGTCCCCATTATGACTGACCAGGAGCAGGACACAGCTCTGCCCATTCCCTGAATCCCAAAGCTCATGGGTGCAGCCCAGGGGCATACTCAGGATGCCTGAGCACCAGTCCTCTTCCAGAACACCCAAAAGGTGGCTCATCAGTCCCAGTGCCCCAAAAGGCATGGCACAACTGACCACAAGAGCTAAACAGCAAAGTCTTACAGCAACTCAGACAATCCTCTGGCAGCGGGAGCTGCCGACACCTACTGCCATTATGTGGCAAGTGATTAACAAGAAGCCCTCATTGCTTCAGAGTCTGTGGGCAGAGATCTGGGTTACAAGATCTGGTTCCTTTGGCAGGTGGAAAGAAGCGATTATTCCACAGCAGCACCACCAGCAAACCCTCGTGCACAGGGCCCAGGCACAGCAGAGCAACTTTTTAATAATCAGTGCAGTACAGAAGGAAATGTCGGACATCTCCATCCCCAGGCACTGTCATTCTGGCTGAACACTAGGCCACAAAAATAATTTTATTAGAAAATCCCCTAATTGTCAGTTAACAAAAGAGCTCTGGACAAAGCCAGACATCTCAGGAGAAGCAGGTTCCTTTGTTTTAGGCTTAGAAATGAAGACAAAAATAGCATGAATGCTGGTGTACCTACCTGCAGCGGGAGGTTCAAATACAGTGCTCAGCAGGAAACACTAACTGGGAGGCTTAACGGAGCTGTGAAAAGGAAAGTGCAGCATCTGCAGCCTGGGGGATCCCTACCTGCATCCCACACACACGCACACCCAAGGTGGCGGAAGTGCTCTGTTCACACTTCTTCATCTGCCGAGCAGCCTTCTCCTCAGAGGCATCATCTCCGTGCTGTCTGGTCCCCATCTTCAGATCAAGCACGCAGGGAAGCTTGAAGTGATGCACCACGTTCTCCAGCAAGAGGAACTCTGGGGTATGTGTCAAGGAGAGCTCACCCACCAGAGACACTCCAGGGCCACCACAGACAGGGACTTGGGCCAGCAGGAGATAGGGTTGGGCAACAAACAAATAGGACCCAAAGAACAGACAAGACAAACAGCTTGGTGAGTTGAAGAAAAGGACAAAACCCAAACAGTGGACTCAGGCTTTGACAGCTGGTAGAAGGAAACAGCCTAGAAAGTGGAATGACCAACAGCAGGAAGGTCACATGCATGTGTACTGGAAATTCAGAGGGGAAACTGAAAAGCTAAACACTGGTGTCAGGAAGGACAGAGTATGCCAGTAGGAATTGCTGATCCATTAAGAGAGAGCTTAAAGTCTAATGAAATCAGCCATTTGACCATATGGATAAACAATACAATCCCCACAGACTGAAAACTCAGGGCTGGCCTGTCCAGAACAGCAGCGCTGCCCAACACACGGGGGGGAACTGGGGAGGTGACAAAGCCAGGAAACAGAACAGTAACAGGAGCTCTCTGTCACCAGCACACAGTGGGCAACCCCCCGCATCGGGGCACAGCACTGAGAACACACCCCGGGCACTCTGTACAGCAACTTGTTCCAAAAGGGGGAAAAAAAACATCCAAAAGTTTGCCCTAAGGAGTCCCACAGGGCACAAGATCAACATGTTAACATTGAAATGGCAACCAGAGCACAGCTGGATTAAACTTGCAAGAGAGAAACTGTGTTTGGTTTAGAAAGAGGAACTTCATAAAAATAAGGAAGTGTGCTTAAAAAGGAGAGGGCAGCCAAAGAGAATGACTTCTCTCCAAGTGATGCAAGCTATTTAAAAATAAAAGCTGGAGTCTCCAAGCACACACTTGAGAATTGGAGAAGGAAGCCCACGCAGTTAAAATGATGAAGAATACAGCTATTAAAAGTAAGTTTGTTTCTATGTGAGGAAAACAGAACCAAGGTGAAACAAAATAACCCCACAAGCCGGCAAGTCCAGCAAAAGCAGGAGGAGTCATTTGTGAGGGCACAGAAAACAAACCCATAGGAAGCAGTCAGTAAGACTGCCTGGAGGTGGAACAAGATGATCTTTAAGGTCGGTCCCTTCCAATCCAAACCATTCTACGATTCATTAGTGTCACAGTATGGGAAGCAGGAAGGAACAGCAAAAACGAACATGTAACTGATTTGTGGTTGTGTGAGGGACAGAAATGCCAAGGGAAATGGAGGCCTGGCTGCCTCAGGCACAAAACGGGTAAGGCCAGGGCAGCAGCAGCCTGACACACCCAGCGGTGCTTCCCAAAGGATACTGTACAGCTTCCGGTCCTTGGACTCCGACCGCATGCGGCTCAGCTGCTGCCTGTGGCAGCGCAGGCTCCAGGGGTTATAGCTGATCTTCTCGGAGCTCAGGCCGCTGTTCCCATCCAGCATCTGAAATGGAACATCTGAGTGGATGTGCAAGTCCACCCTGGGACTCTTCGTTTCCTGGATGCTGCTGGTGTAAAGACAGAACAAACCGGCCTGTTAGAATCCAGGAGTTCTTCACGTACTTACAACTGTCACATCCTCCCCTGGCACACAAC
Organism: Rhagologus leucostigma; assembly: GCA_013397725.1. Classification (NCBI taxonomy): domain Eukaryota; kingdom Metazoa; phylum Chordata; class Aves; order Passeriformes; genus Rhagologus; species Rhagologus leucostigma. The sequence goes on along the minus strand of VZTD01005494.1, from coordinate 1,432,209 downwards.
CATCTCCTGCTCCTTCTCCTGCTGCACACAATACAAATCTTCTCAAAAGCAAATCCTCACCAATACCCTGGGCTGTGGACCCACACTCTAGGATCTGGTTGATCTAGTATCTCTGCCAGGCTGTACTCTGATAATAGGTAGAGCAAGCAGGAACACTTGTTTCTGCAGGAGCTCTGGATGAAGTGAGGAGGCAGAGCCCAATATTCAAAATACCCTGGGAAGAAACCCCTGGGTTAAATAACCAGGTGGACTGAAGGGTGTCCAAATCTGCTCTGTGTGCTTTGGTTCCACATCTGATACACTGCCAATGGTTAACCTGTGTCAGAAGCATTTCACTTGGATGAGTTTGGTCCTGAACCCAGCAAAACTCCTGACACAGTGTACAGTGCCAAAATGTGCTGGGCTAGCAAGTGCACAACAGCCTGGCCACCTGAAGGAATTGCAAAACATCCTCGAACAAAGGAATAAGGAAAAGAGATCTGTTCTTTGTGTTGTCACTGAGCCCTCAAAGTTTTACCTTTCAGTGCTGTCACTGGCCAGGCCAGGCTTCTCCTCCTTGTGCTCGGTGCTGCTGCTTGACCTGTGAAGGCTCCGGCGCGAGTGCTTGCGCCGCGGCTGGTCCCTCTCTGGCAGATCATCCTGCTCCAGAGCCTCGTTCTCCACATAGGGATAGGCCACCAGGTTAATGTAGCCGTCACTGTCTCCCTCAAAACAGACAGATACCACACCTGCCAGGGAGAAGTAACATGTCAGTTCTCCTGGGAGAGGGAATACACAACCATTAGCAATCCAAATGTTCAGCAGAAGAGAGGAAAATGTAGCTAACAGAGCAGCAAAGCAAACCCAGAGCAATGAAAGAGGGGGAAGCTCTGCCACCGCAGGAAATAAGGACAAAAGTGCAGCTGGTAGGCTGAGGGTGTGATTTATTTCCTTCCTTCAGTCTTGCAGCAAATGTCGTCAAACTGGAGAGAGTCAAGTACAGTCTGCCAAGATGCTGACGGGAGAAAAGCATGCGAAATAATATCTAGTTTGTTTGAGTAAGTACCTATGTCCTGCCGAAGCATTCCTGCTCTTGACAGGGACATCACTGGCCAAGCAGGACTGTGCTTTCTCTGCTAAAGGAGCTTTTCCAGCATCAGAGCAATGAAGCAGAGCCCTAAGGCTGAGGTGACACCGGCCACTCTTACCACAAGTCAGCCACTCTCAGAAAAAAGGGACCTGCAAGGGCCCACGGCTTCCTAGAAATAAAAACAGGGGGCCCTGGAAGCCTAACTACGTCTGCCAAGTGCAGGCAAGCAGGACCATGTGTCCTGTCCAGTTCTACCTTCTGCAGGCTCCTGGAAAGCACCACAGTCCAAGGGAAGTTATAGATCTTTCACAGCACAGACTCAGAATATATCTGTCCAGCCACAGAGCAGGACTGCTGACACTTCCAGTTAGGGCTGACATCTTCATTTCTGGGACTGCCCCAGCCCTGCAATGAGGCCATCAGCCCATCTCCTGATGTGCAATGACAAAATGTTTCATTAGCTTGTCACTAGTATTGACTAGCTGCCAGGAGCATCAAATGACAGATGCACTGAACCAAATGATTCATAACAAACATGAGGAAACCTTGCCCTGCTCAGCTGATACAGGCCATCCTGTTCCTGTCCTTCTTTTCTCCTTATCTGCACAGGACAATGTTAACAAGGTTCAGGTGGCTCAAGCACAACTCCAGAGCACCTCAGGACTCCAGAATATCACTACATAAATGCCACTCCAAGTGCTGCCTGAATGTGCTCCTCCAGATATCTCTGTGAAGTCTTACAGTAAGTAACATCTGAGTGCTCAGACAGAAAATATCATACCCAGTATTCCTCTCCCCCAGATCAGTAGGAAAGATTTCTGAGACTATCAGGAAACTGCACAGGATGAAATCTCACACTGGGATGGACATGCACATCCCTATGCCATTAGGGTACCAGGAGGTATCTGACCTCAAGAAGACAAGAGTCCATCCGGACTATCAGCTTCATCGGTTTTAAAAACACCTCCCTGGGAAAGACTCACATCATACGGATTCTAGGAACTACACAGGCTTCAGTGGCGTTTTTGATGGGATACTAGGGCACTGTGTGGCCCCAGAGCAGCTGGCGGCTAAGAGAGGACCCATCTGTTGCAGACTGCACCCCTCACTCATGACCTGTGTGCAGACACTGCTTTGAGACAGTCAGGCTGCAGCCAGATGCAAAGGCAAGACCCTGAACAGATGGTGGCCCCAGCTGTCTGTAAAGCACCATCTTCCCAGTGCCACGTGGAGACAAAGCAGCAGAGGGAACAGGAACACTGAGCCCCCCAGAAGGCTACCTGACCACATCACCATCCTGAACACAAACGCATGAGGCTGGAAGCCTGTTGAGCTTCTGAAAGACACAGCTGAGCTGCCAACCTCCAACAATGACACAGGCACTGGAAAATTCCACTCCTTCAAAGCAGGGACAAGGTTGCACCTCAGCACTGGGAAAGCCGTGCTTCCTGCTTCAGCGGCTTGCTGCTACGGGTCCATAAAAGAGATGGGCTGAGGAAGCAATAAATTATGGAACTGGAACGTGCAAATGCTCAGTCTATGATCTGGCTTCATTAGCTCAAGGTCAAGGCTGTAATTGACAATAACTTGGTAATAGAACTGCTTCAGTTACACATCCATAACCTTAAACTTTGGACTACAACTGTCACACTGCATATTCTCTGCCTAGAAAGAGGAGCACATTCAATTCAGTGTGCCTAGTAAAAAAAAAAACCTTCCTCCTTTCCAAGTGCTGCTATCAAATTGCCAGCCCGCAAAACAGTAAAGTAAAAAAGTAAAACGACACCAAAAAGCAGCAAGACAGCAGCAGCTGCAGGAAAATGGAAGGGCAGGTTCTTGAAGGCTGTAACTGCATTCTGGAATGCCAAGAGGCCTCACCTTTGTACTCAGGTGTGAACTCCTTCATTTCTGGGGGCAGGGACTCATAGAAGCGCTGCTCCCTGGTGATGAGGGGCTTGCAGACAGTGTGGTCGTCGTAGCGCATCATGCTGCTGTGGCCGCCCACCTGGTGAATGAAAGGCTCCAGCAGGACCCCCCGGTCTCCGGATCGAGTGGCATTCTTGCCATACTTGCCCACTTCCATGGTTTGACAAACACACATTGCGTTGGGCACCCGTTGCACTCTTGGAGCATGGGGAGAGCCACATGGGCTGGGAAGGGTAGCTCAGCAGCAGTCAGGCAGCCACAGGGGGGAAATCCTGGCAATTTGCTTCCTTGCAGTGATCTGAAAAAGAAAAGGAGATTCCTGTTAGTAAAGGACCACTTACACTCACTCCCTGTTCACTTGGAGAAGCTTATGGTATTTATTTATATCTGTATCCTCTGTAACCTCTTCTGTTTTCTGTGTACATCCTGCTTGTTCCAGCATGCTCCTCACCACCTCTTTAATCCTACAGGTAAACACACACGAATTCAGAGGCAGTCCCATGCAGAGCTCCTCCAATAGGAGTGACAGCAGACAGGCAAAGGAGGAGATATGGCTATTTTGAGCCTCCCATCTCTAGAAAATACAATTTCCTTCCCTGTTCGTTTTATTAGTAAGGCAGTGGAGCAGACTGTGAGCTATAGCCCACACCTGCCTATCGGTAATGGTGACTGACACAGGCAGTACAAACATTTCCAGAATCTCAATTCCACTCCTCGTGCCTCTGCATTTTTAACATCTAAATGACTAAATAATTCCTGCTCACCTGCTACTGTCACACTGTTTCCTCCTGTAGCGCTCACTTCTCTTCAGGCACTGACATGAAAGACGCAGAGTAAGACAGTCATTCTGTCACTGTGTGTGCAATGGAACTGAATGGATTCTGCTCAGATTCTCTCCTTTATTACTCCCAGCCTTTCAGGACAACAATTTTCTAATGCTTTCCCAGCACCTATATGCACAACAAGGCCCTGATCTCTAGAGGTAAGCAAGATATACCACTAAATCCAAATGAGATTACAAGTGCTTTAGAGAAGCAGATGCTCTTTTAATGTTTGCAGAGTGCCCGGTACAGCCACAGGATGACTGAAAAGTAAAGCTGCCCGAATTCTCTCCAGATGACTTGCCCTTTCCAGTTTAGATCACAGTTGCTCCTGAGGCTGCTGGGGAAAATGTCACAGGATTTCCTCACAACGATGAGTTATCCAAATGTTGGTATAAGAACCAAGTGGTGACTACAGTTTCCGAATGCATCAAATTTCCAGTTTCTCCGCACAGCAACAGCCAAGGGCAGTAATTTAAGAACCGAGGGATCCTGGAGGCCTGAACAAGGACACGCTCAGGCGGTTCCTCATCCAGCCACAGGATGTCTCTGCACTACACAACACCGCCAGGCCGGGGGAAGTTCTGGATGAACACGAGCTCATCTCCCCCGCTCCAATTCAACCATGTCAGAGATGAAGCTCAAGAGATTCAAAAGGAGGGACGATACTTCATAACATGTTTAACCCAATCTAACCCAAATTCCCCACAAGAGGACAATGCTTCTCTCCTCTTGTCTGCACATTCCTGCTCGCTTTCTTGCACTGGATTTTTGGGATAGTATGAGTGTACGTACATTTGAGTTGAATCATCTCACTGATCCCATGGAAAACATTTCCTTTTGTGGTTACACGACCACACCACTACATTCCGCGCAAGGGAAATAATGTGAATATTTAGCTGACTTTTGAGGCAGGGGCCAGGGAACAGGAGGGAAAAAACCCCACAATACAGATGGTCTCTCTCCGTAGCAACTCATATCAAAGTCTGTTCAAGGCATCCCTCAAAGTCTGTCTCCCAAACTCACTCAGAGCCTAACCTGTATCACAAACAAAAACATGCTGGGGATTTCTCTCCTCCCTCTTATTTGCTTTATCAACAAGAAGAAATTTCAGCAGCAGACAGCCATAGATGTTTTAGTTTGGTTTAACGTAGTTAATATCCAAGAACAAGCAAGGTACCAGTACCTGCAAGAGGTCAGCACTTCAGAGATTCCAAATATTTCACAGACTTAAGTCTTCCCTTCCTGATGCAGCTCTGTCTTGGATTCAATTTCTTTTATTTTGCCAATGACTAAAGCAGAGCTTTCAGCTATTCCAAACAATGCAGAGGACAAGCTTAACTTCACACCTTCCTGTAGTTTAAACTTCATAGGACAAGAGAAATAGAAGATTTATCTGTGTGACAGTCAGGAGACATGCACATGATGCTCAGGACTGCAGTTATCCAAGGGCTGCAGGGAAGTGGCTGTGGCCACCAAGTGTCCTGGGCTCACTGCCAAGTACCCCAGCATCCCCAAGAAAACGCAACATGACAAGTTTTGGGTGTGCAGGCTCCCTGGGAGGAAGTGACAGCCATAAAAAAAAAACATCCTGCGGCTGTGACACCAGAGAAGGAGCTGGGCATGAGGGGGGAAAGAGTCCAAAGCCAGATACAACTGCTCCACACATGCATCCACACACTCTAGAGAAGCAGTGATACAGGCAGTATTTTCCCATGTACAAGTGAACGTGAGAAAAAAATATTTTGTGGCAAGCAGCATTTCAGAGGAAGGCAACATTTTTGAAGAGGAAGATTTCCATAGGGCTTGAGAAAGAGACACTTCATAGCTCAGATACAGCTTACTGTTTTTCATCAAATTAACTCAAAGGGTTATTACTAAACATGGACACTATCCACAAATAATGACAGAAAAATCCCAGCAGTTTCAAACTAATATAAAGCAGAAAACTACTCAAAGTCCTAAATATTACTCATCCTTTATCTGCTAAACAAAGGCATGAGTTCAACTATTTTAGCTGGCTTATAAAATTCAAAGTCCTTCCAATCAAACTGCAAAATGCAGTGCACAATCCAAGAAACAGCTTGAGGGAGACCAGTACATTTAAGCAGATCCTTTGGTATCCTCCACCACCACCACGACAGCTCAAGCAGCAGCTAAACACCCGGGCCAGTTTAGCATCCCCTTCCAACAGACTGGTCTCTCCTTAGCAAGACAAAGTGCCCACTGAGCTGGACTCAGGAAAGGTGCGGGGTGAGGCTCAAGAGCAGAGTTATCCGTGACTACACAGGCATACCACACCCCGTATTTCATTACCCTCTCCAGTAACAGACTCGTGCACTGGAACACAATTTGCTCTACGATATTTAAGTCTAGACATCTCTGTCAGTGTATCTGCTCCAAGTCTGACGTGCATACCTCACTGTTCAAACACTTCTTGGCAATAAGATGTGTTTTCTTGTAGCAACACACATTTCCAAACAAAATTCAGCCAGACATTCAAGATAACTCTGCTCTTCCTAACCCGTTAAGTGGAGTAAATCCCATCCCCAAAACCAACATCATCCTCCAGCAGGTAATATATGCCTCCATAGAAATAGTGCTGTGCTCTTGAAGACCCAGCCAGAGACCTCTTAGACATTACTGAACCCTGGCTGAAGGCTACAGGTGTCTTACCAGACCAAGGAGATGCTCCTGCCAGTTCACAGTGCCAGAGAACAGGAACAAGAACAGGGATGTCTCCTCTGAGGGTGTAACTTAAAAGGGACAGAAAAATTAGCCTTGGAGGTCACCACATGATGAGAGGTGAGGGCAGGGAGCTGCACGGCCATGGGTGTGAGAATTACTGCTGAGCACACCACGATGCTGATGTCCCTACTCCCTATAAGCCATCTTGGACGGGAACACTGGCAACGCTTCACGACTCGCTAGTAAAGCTACTTCCCTAAATAAAAAGGAGAACAAATGCTCTAAATTGTCATGTATCACACAGCAAGAACGCTGACTGCCCTAAGCAGCTTGCACATCCGTGTTTCCAGCACAGCCTCTCCTCCGACTCCATCCCCCAGGCCCTGCCGTGCTGAGGGCTAAGGCAGATGGCCACTGACGACTCTGGAGACAGACCACAGGCGAGGGATAAATACAGACCTCAACGTCACGATGACAGAAGCTGGACTTTCCCTGAACAACCCCAGAGCACTTGGGAGCAAAGCACAAGAATAGAAAATACCAGTATAGCAAACAAGAGGACTACAGCATTTGGTCAACTGGTTCCTGGTGAGCTAGACTCGACAGCAAAGAAAAGCAGAAGCATCTGTGCTGAAAAGCAGAGTTGTTTCTAGTCATGCTGGATTGGATGAGGTATGAGACAAAAACCCAGTCTGAGAAAGTTAAAAAGAAGTGTTTCCCACTGTGCTATGAGATCAACTTCCCAGCACAAAAGCTGACCCCCACAGGTTTGAGACATGTCTGTCTAGTCAGCAGTAAATGGAGATGAGCCCTGGGACCTGGGCAGAGAACACCACTCTCCAGGAACTGCAGCAACACTTAGTACGTAACCAGAAACATTCGGCCTTCCTGGTATCCAGGAAGCTACAAACTTTCCTAGCCTGCTTAACACATAGCTTTGAATCCTGAGCCTTCTCATGCATTTTATCCAACACTTGAACTACTACCAAATACTCCTTTTTGGACAGGCTGCTCTCACCACGACAAGTGTAGCTCGTCAGATTGAGGCCAGGAAGTAGAACACAATCTATATACATGCATCCAAAGTGAAACAGAAGTCTGAGAAAAAGCTGCTCAAGAATGCCAGCTGAGGAGGAGAATGGCAGCAGTGAGGTTTGGGGAGGAACTGCAGTGAACAAGGGCTTGGAGAGGACAGTGGCCACTACCAGGCATGCTCCACCCTATGCCATGAGCTGAGCTTCCTTCACCAATCCTCTTTCTTCGTCAACGGCAGGGCACAAATGCACCAAATGCTGAAGTATTCACAAGGAAAGAGCCTGATCTACTTAACACAGAGCTTGATTGAACCTAGAGAAAGGGAAATAAAATACAGTACAAGTCCTTAGACAGACCCTATGTTTCTAGCTCCTAAAGATCTGAAGGAAGACTGTGCTGGTTTTAGCTGGGAGAGATAATTTTCTTCCTTTCTGTGGGGCTATGGTTTGGATTTGTGCTGAAAACAATATTGATACTAGAGATGTTTTTGTTATTGGCGAGCAGGGCTAACGCAGAGTCAAGGCTTTTCCTGCTTCTGACACTGCTCCACCAGCGAGGAGGCTGGGGGCGCACAAGAAGCTGGGAGGCAACACCCCCACTGGCCCCAGGGATATCCCAGACCACACGGTGTCAAGCAGAGCATACAGAGATGGGGAAAAAAAACCAAAGGGGAGATGTCCAGAGTGATGGCGTTTGTCTTCCCAAGCCACTGTTACTGTGATGGAGCCCTGCTTTCCTGGGCATGGCTGAACACTTGCCTGCCCACGGGAGGTGGGGAATGAGCTCCTTGTTTGACTTTGCTTGTGCATGCAGTTTTTGCTTTACCTGTTAAACTGTCTTTATCTCAACCCACAAGTTTTATCACTTTTACCCTTCCAATTCTCTCCCCCATCCCACCAGGAGCAGAGTGAGTGAGGGGCTGCGTGGGGCTGAGTTGCTAGCTGGGGTTAAACCACGACAGACTGTGCCATACTTCTACCACACTGATCACAAAGCTTCAGCACTTCTGCCAGGAGCCTGCGAGACCAAGAATTTTCTCCCCTTCTTTTCCTAAGAAAGGAGCGGAAGCCAAGCCTTTTCAGCTCTTTCTGAAGAAAGAGAGGCTGAGCCATGCACTTTTAACTCTGGTTGGAATGCCGAAACCACTCGCTAAAACCAGTGCTTAGATCTGGGGTTAAACAAGGCTTTTTTTTCTTAGAGGCCAGATTAGCAAGAATTGCAAAGGCCCTTCTGCTGTCACCTACGCATAAAGCATGGCATGCTTTCCGGGAGGGATGAGGTACTGCGAGTCCTTGTTAGGGATTCAGACCCAGGACACAGACAATACCCGTTTTCTCACACTGGCACGCTACAGCAGTAGCCTCTCTCTCTGTTTTTCTTTTTTTTTTTTTTTTAAGCCAAGTCTTAGCACACAATCATGAACAGGGAAGGCCTGTCACATTCAGCAACACATGGAGCAGGTACTCTGCAACATTTTGTGAACGCCTGTCGTGCAGCTGCCTGTACGTGGGGGTAACCCAAGCTGGGGCTCAAATGGCCTCTTCCAGCTTGTATTCCTGTCTGGCCTGATGCTGGACAAGCTGGCACTACTGTGATAACATCATGCTGGGGAGCGGTGGAGGACTGCACGTAACAAGGATGATATGATTTAATTCCCTTGCTGCTCTTTTCTCCAGGCTCCCCCTTCCTCAGTGGAGAAACACAGCACATTGGCGGGATGGCACAGGCTGCCTGGGGACCTGCCAGTCCTTGTCATTGCTATCAGTGCCACTGCAAAGGCTGCAAGAAAGGCCAGCTTTGGCCTGGCTGTCGCCACTCTTTCCTCTCCAGTAGGCAGGGAGGATGAGCAAGAGAGAGCTGAGCTGCTGATCCTCCTGCTGCACCTCGCCACAAATACACCCTGCTTTGGTAGAAAAGGGCACCTTCCTTCTCTGTTCCAAAGCACTGGCTGCAGTCCAAGCCTGAGTTTCCATAGCAGCAAGACCTGATAGAATATGTACAACAAAAGGTTGTTTTATCAGTACCAGCCCAGAAGACTTTTCTCCAAGCTTGTGCCTAAGAGAGCAGGGTCATCCAATATCGGCTTTGCATTTTACAGGACAGATGAGATTATGACACACGCTTTCTAGAGAAGGGCTTACGGAAGATCAATGCTTGTGAAGCCTCATTGCTCAGCTTTCTGTGAGCTAATTTCTGGCTTCACATCATTTACAAAGAGGAAGAAGTCTCCACAGGTTATTTTTAAATTATTCCAATGCAAAAGCTGCTGTTCAGCACAGCTTTCCAATCCAGTGGTCAGAGACAGTTAGAAAGGAACATACTTTCAACAGTCAAAAGCCACAATGAATCAACCTAACCCACCAAGAAAACACATTAATGAAGAGGCTCAGAAACTCATCAACAGGCAGAAAATTGTCCTTGCATTCATAGCATGACAGGGAAAAAGGAAAAAGATTCACACCATTCCCACTGAAGAAGCTTGGCTTAAAGACTAACTCAGAAAGAATTTGTAACTCAACTTATGGACTGAATAAGCAGAGGGAACAATTTTACCTCCTGTCTCAAAAAATCTTATGTCTAAAATTTTCATCTAAAATAAAGTATACCTACTCTTCAGTCACAGACCTTGGCCTCTTCCTGACAGTGAGGCTTAAATAAGGCAGCCACATCCCTAAGAAAGTCCTGCACAGTCATCCAGGTAACCACCCAAATGCCTCCCCAGCAGGAAGATGATGAAACGACTACGCTGACTTCAGCATGAGGAGTCTGTTCAGAAGCTGCACTTTCATGTCAGCTGTGGGTACCAAATTCTACAATCCCAACAGCACCGGAAGGCAGGACGGATGAGCAGGTAAATGTACCACACTTGCTGACAGCAAGAGAATGAGTCAGAGCTGGTGATGGCTGTGCTGAACCAGAGGACAAATGCATTGCACAGTGAGCACTGCTGGCAGGAAGAGGGAGGTGTGATTTTGTGGGAGCGTGGGCAGAGCTCAGCCAGATGGATGGCACTGGGAAGGGCTGCTCAGCACTGGGGAGCTGCCCCACCAAACTGAGCAGAATTCACTGCCGTCAGGAGAGCAGGTCTCAGGTCTGTGCTACAACAGGAGGGAAGAGAACAACTGGCACCTCCTAAGTACTTACCTCATCTTCTCCTGGCTAAAAATGCCTCAGAAGACCTTGGAGGCATCATACCAGAGCCAAGGAAAACAATCTGGCCCTAATCTCCTACAGACTAACTGCTGGACTCTGAGCTGAAAGGTGCTGTCGTCATCCACATGTGCAAACACCTCTGGAGCTTGAGCTCCCACTCACACCTCCACACGGACTGGACAAGGAGAAATGGTTGTGCACCTCAGCCTTGTGTCCCTCAGACTCCTAGCTAGTACAGACACCTGGAAAGCTGGTGGAAAGATGGGACAAGATGTAGAGAGGAAACAAGAGAAAACTTCCAGCAAAAGCACCAAAATCCCAGAAAAAGGAAGTACTTGTGCAGCAGTAAGAGCAGTTTTTTCAGGCTTCAGAGGGTGGTTGACAGGAACTGAAAGGAACAATCAGTGTGCTGCACCTTACACTTGTCACACAGAGAAAGCAAAGCAAAGGTGCCAAAGTGAGGATTCTGCAACAGGAAAAATCAACTCCCCCAATTCAAGAGCAAGGGCACACAGTTTCAGACCTTATGTGGACGACCAAAAAAAGAGAAAGGTGGAGTGTTTTCTGGCTCTTTGCCCTCCACAATCTTATAAGAAATAAGGGAAGATAAGGGAAAACACAAAAGAGAAAAAAAACCTGAAACAATAAAATTTGAAGATAAAAGTCAAGAAAAAAAATTTACTCGATCCCATTTTTTTCCTACTTTCAGAATGTGTAAAACCAGTGAATTAAGAAAACCCAGGTGAACACCTAGGCCTCCAGCTCTCTCATAGGGAAGTGACAGTGAGAACATATACATCAAAAGTTTGGTCTGCACAAGAAAAAAAGTGCACATTGATACTTTATTCATCCACCATGTTCTCTCTAGGTTGGTGAAATAGGGCAGGTTTTGGGCTGAAAAAAGCTTGCTTGTCTTGGTTGCTCTATAAAGTGATCCTCCACAATGGAACCAATGCCATCCAAATGCCTGGCTTTAAAAAACCACCCAATGTTATGATGAGATTCCTTCTGGCACTGATTGAGCCAAATCAGTGTCTAACTCCTCCTTCAGTTATTTCTTCAGACCATGGTTACACAGGCAGGCAATCCTTTGACATCTGGAACAGCATGAACAGCACCCTCCCACTCAACTCTGCTGCACTGGTACAACTGTTTGCAGCCTCACCATGAATCAAAACTGATCACAGTTAAAAATAAACCAGCACTTTGTTTTGTTTTTTTTAAGGATTACTTTTCAACCCAGGTCAGATCCCCAATCCATTGTGCAGCTGTACAAACAGTTGTATCAGCACAAGGTGCCTGAATTGCTGATGGTTATCCTTGTGCCTAAAGCCACCGTTTGCACTTCCAGCTCACCTCGTTCCACGGCTGCTGTACAACAGGATCACTGACTAAACTGAACACGTAGGGGACTTTACTGCCACCGCTTGCAACCGTGGAGGGTCTCTTTAATGAGACAAAATGAGGTCACCCTGATGTCTATGCTACAACTAAGGCATGGCTACTGAGCTCCCTCGAGCTGTTGCTTGTCCAAAATTATATGTCATTTTTGCAGTCTGCATGCTGAAATAAACATAAAAACATGACTAACCAAGTCACTAAGTCGAATGAACAGCTTTGGGCCAAGTCCTCCCAGAAATTGCATAACCACTAACTATCTTGGTGATCTTCCATTCAAGAAACACAAGCCTACGTGATGTGCAGATTCCCACTAATTTGAAGACTGTGACATTCAAAGAGTGAACAGGGGAGCCTATCTGCAGTTTTGGCAACTCTTCAAATTGCGGCTGAATTTTTATTGGAACATGGAAGTACAAACAGAAATACTGAAAACCAGAATAAGCACTAAGCAATGATGCCATGCTAGCATGCTTCAGAAACAACCATGAGAGAAACAGACTGAAGGTTTTCCCAAATTACCAGCTCAAATACTGTTTGAAACAAAACCAACTGAAAACACCTCCTTTTTTGATGGCTGCCTGGGAACCTACTGGGAAATACTTGGTTCTCTGCTTTCAGCTGGTGACAGCTACCTGCATCAGACACACACCATTGTGAAAGGCCTTCTCACTGAAAACAAGGCACAAAAGACTGAATAACCATAAAGACCTGACTTTTAGAATAGGGCAGGAGGCATGTTAATGAAACAGCTTCAGGAAACCAGCTTTCTACAGTTTCTGTTGTGTCTGCTCTAGAAGGCAAAAAAATAAGTCTCTAAGCTGTTCAGCAGCCTTTTTTGTAGATGTCATCACATCAATCCATGAAGACACAAAACTGAAAAAATTGCTAATTGGCAAACCTTACCCTTTGTTCCTTAACAGGCATCTCAAGCAATAGTTCCATGACAGCTTAAGTCAATCTAAGTCAGCATTCTTCAAACCCATCCTCTCTCCTGAGTCAGCACTGGCACTCACTGATCCTGCTCAGAAACCAGCCTGGCAAACAAGTTAACCCGGAAAAAAAGAAAAGTTGTTTTTGCCAATGTGGCTTCCTGAACTGGTTTAGTGCCAGTGCCCAACGAAAGTAAAAGGGGACAATCACTGAGCGGGGCAAGGGCAGGCACAAGAGTAACAGAGCCAGTTCCATTCAGCTCCAGCTGCCCTGCAAACACACGCTCAGAGAACAGTCTCACCCACTGACTTTAAAGAGACACGAGTTGTCACTTGCAGCAGAAACATCGTTTGACTTTTTCACCTCTCCTAACATCTTCTTTACACCTGCATCAGCACTCCTGCTACATTAAGTACCCAATCTGGTAGGACAACAAACCAGCAATATATAAAACAAAACAAAAAGCCTTCCATTTTCAGTTGGATGAGGTCCCGAATACATCTGACCAACAATCCCCCAGCATCAAAAGACGGGAGAAAGTGGGAACCAAGGCACAGCAAAAGTCCAGCTCCAAGCAACTGTGAAGCTGCTCTCTTACTCAACACAGATAAAATATCACAACATAACTACCTAATAGTTATACATAACCACTGTGGTTCAGAAGATTTAAACTGTACATTAAAAAATCTACAATCTAATTCTTCATGTTTTCATCTTCCACAACACACCATTAATATTTAAAATGCCCTATTTCCTCAAAAATAAATCTTTAATTTATTTGATACCAGCATTATTTTCAGAGCAAGAGAGCTGCTAAAATAGACAGAGGAGAGTGAGGAACAGCCTGTTGTGATTAAATAGGGCATGACAAACAGCAGCAGCATGCACAAGCAGTACTGGGGAGCAAAGCCAGGGGGAACAGTGACAACAACATTATACAAACACCACCGATTCATGAACAACAAAGAATTCTTAGAAACTGCTGCCTGGGTTACATCCAAGGTTCTCTTTACCTTGGTTAAACTATTAAGAAAGTCATTTCAGAAAGCTGACCACTTCTGCACAACGAAGCTTTTTAGGAAGGAAGAGTTGATCCATCTAAAGGGCTCTGTGTAGGAACTGCAGCAGTTCCTGTGAAGCAACGGAGTTGCAACAACACTGAAGGTGACACGAAGCTGGAACTATTCATTTGTCCCCTGTCTCACCATGAAAGGGCTCTTGTGCCAACACAGCTCCAAAAGCTGCATCTGTGTACGTACCCCTCACGTGCTGGAGAGCAGACACGTCACCCTTGGCTGTGCACAGCAATTCCTTAATGGTAGGGACATTGTAGGGTCTTCTCAGGAGAACTTCACTAAGGTATGTTTCATGGCTTTAGCCTCACACCCATTTCCTGATGATCAACATCTGCTGTAGCAAGCTCTCATCACTGCTTGTAACACCTAACTCTGGACACTGCATTCATCAAATTGGGGATTCCTGAAAAGCCCAGCTTTGCTTTGGAGATGCAGAAAACTCAATTTCTACTTGCCATCTTGCTGCCATGTGGAGGAGAGCACATTTAAGGAACAGCCTGGACCACTTCCATGCAGAATTCACTCCTCCGAAATTCAGACATTAAGTTGTGGCTGCTTCTTGAACAAGCAGCAAGTTTCCATTGTATTTGGACAATCTCGCAAAAAAAGTAGGTGTTTCAAAGAAAACACTAAGTTCATGAGCAAGTGCTATACCTCTGTCTCAACACATCACTAAAATATCATAAATCACAAGCAAGAAGTCAACCTTAATAAATTGCTGACTGCTGACACTCACTAACATTGAAAGTATTGCACTTTAAATATCGAATACACGTATTACAGGGTTTTTAAACATTAAGAAAATTTAGTAAAGCCATCATTTAGGACTGCATTTAGACATCTGAATTTTGCACAACTCTCCAACACAAGCAAAATACAGGTGCAACAAAATAAGGCAAAGGTAACACTGTGGTGAAGCTGCAGAGAACTAAGCAGAAGCACACGGTCATTCCCTTTAGATCAAAGCATGCTCAGAGCGTCTCATGAGGAACAGACCAGTATCTCTGTACAGTGAGACTTCATAACCCTGTCACGCAAGATTATCAACCCATATACACACAGCTGTCTTCTGGCAGGTAGTCAAACCTGAGGCAGTGGGAGTTTTACAGGGGTCAAGACTCTTGCAGGATTCAGCTAGATCTATTTTCTGCTGCTGTGAGATGAAATATGAAAATGGGAGGGGAATTGATCACAGAGGCAACAGAGCTTTGCGCAGGGATTGTTTCTCACCCTGCAAAAGGTGACCTTCCAAAGCCTCTGATTCTCCTCTCCTTTAAGAGGATTATGAATCCTACCCTTGGGAGACTTCTGCTCAGCTACCAGCCCAGTGCTATTACACATTAATACTATGCCTTGTCTCCTCGTTCCCATCAGCAGAGAGATATTAGAAAAATTTATAAGATCGCTGCTCAAAGACCAGACTTTTAATGCAATCTCTAATTCAAGTAGGGAAAGCCACAGCCAGTGATGTTTGGAGGGGACTCTTCTTTGTGGCTGTCACATACCCAGCTGCAGATCTGCTTAGTGCTTCCCTGCTCAAACCCCAATTCAGCTTATCTGCTCACGCAGGCTGCTGACTACTCTGGAAGCAGACATTTCATCAAGGAAAGACTGAAAAGCAGAAATCATCATATGCTAAAAAAATTAGGGCAAGTCTAGTGAATGTGGTTCACAGCTCCTGAGCTCATGCACCAAAGCAGAGCCTCAGCAGGCACTAAGCCCAGGTGGGCTGTCAGGAAGTGAGAGCAGCAATGCCCTGCAAGAACATGCTGGCACCTCAGAGGGAAAGCCAAGGAGCAGAATGCAGCACATTCAGTTACGTAAATCTTTCTTTTTCACAGACATCAGACACCAAGAATTCGAGGACAACTCTCCGCCCGTTCTTTTGGGTTTTTTTCACCTTCCAACAAGACACCATTTGGACACTTCTGAATAGAGTCTACAAAGCAAGTCCTGAATCTTCCCTAGACAACATAACCAGGAACCATTCCCCTTGCCACTTAACAGTGTACAGATGTAAAGATGTAAATCCATGCTGCCATAGAGGTGAATATATACATTTTTTCTTCATAAGGTAATCAAAGTTACAATGCATTATGAATTCCACAGCTAAAAAAAGAGGTGGGACTGGACATGAAGGGAAACCTCACAAGGAAGGAACACACTGCCAGCATCTCTGTGAATGGAGATTTAGGATGAGATTAGACACACATACAAGCTAATCCTAATGGATACAGTCAGTTCCCATTTGGAACAAATGGCCAAGTGTTCCCAGAAGAAAAAAAAAGCACTGGCTAACACAACAGAAGATCTCAGATTCATCTGCAAGAACATTCCATGGTTTTGGCTGTTTCAGACTACACAGTGCAATAGCAAAGTGCAGGCAAGAGTTAAAGAGTTTTAACCAGTAACTGTACAGAGAAGCTACAGGGTTAACCACAGACATACAAAAGCCATAAGGAGGTGAACTCATGAAGAATTATTACAAAAGCCATAAACGCAGAGGAGCTAAAATTACATTCCTTAGGCAGTTCTGATAAAATAAGAATGATCTATAGCTCTCCAAGAGACCACTAACTGAAAGACAAATGTAAGCAGCTTGTGGTGAACTTGGATTTTTAGTACTGTTCTCAACTTTTAAATTACGATGCTTTTAAAACAGAAAAAACAGCTTTGATTAGAAAGTCAGTTGCTGCAGATAATTGATCCCCACAGAAAAATACACAACTAGGACAAAAAATGAACTTCTAATTGCTATTTTTGATTCTGCAGTGGCAAGAAACCTCAAGACCAACATTATGTAAGACCATTAACCTCTTTGCTCATAACTGGCGCCTCAATTTAGCACACTACCACACTAGATAGCTTAAACTGAATTCTTAATGCCAACACATACCACTGGCTGCAGCAAGGCAGTAATAGCAGTATTGGAAAGGAAAAAAAATTCCCAAAGCAAACACCATACATTGAATTTTGCAATTACAGCTCCTTGGGCATAAGTATATATACCTTAGCCTGACCAGATCTAATGAAACAGTATTCTTTCCAGACTGCCAATCCTGAAAAGATTATCAGATGTTCCACAATATCTTAGGAACACTGAAGAGAATCCAAAGTGTACATTAGGTCTGGACTGACAGAAAACCTCCAGATCACCTTTTATAATAGCAAGTTTGTCAAACCCAAGCAGGCTGCAGAAAACAAAATTACTTTGTTTTGACTGTTTTTCTTCTTTCCAAACTAACCTCACAGCATTCCAAACACATCCTCCCTAGGTACGACTGAAATCTCCAAAACTATCATGTATTGTATTTAACTATAGTTCAGTGGCAATCACATATACACATGACTGAATGAAAAACAAAACAAGGTAATATTGAAGAACATTCATGTGAACTCCCCCTACTTCTTCCCAAGAAAAGACAGATTAATCTTCTACACTGATAATGAGCCAGACTGATGAATTTCAACCAGACAGCCTCTTAAATACTGTCTTCCATCCACTCTTATCACATTGTGGCAAAGAATGACATGCAGGAGGGAAAAAAAAGACTGATTAAGAGCCTACTTTCAGAAGCTAACGTCCTGCTGTGTGGAAAGAGCTCTATGAATCACCCCTTCATCTGCCTCTGACTCCATTTACTCTTCAGAATTCCCTGATGTGCTTGAATTCATACTCCACCCATTGAGTCTGTAATGTCCCAACCCGCACACAAGAATACTGTGGGAGAGTGTCAAAACACCCAGTAAACTTAAGCTAAATGGCCTCTAGTGCTTTTCCTCATCCACAAATCCGATTATTTTATCACAGAAGACAATGAGGTGCGTCAGACACAACTTAAAGTCAGTAAATCCATACTAACTGTCCCCAGTCACATTCCTTCACATGTTTCACACAGGAAAGGTGTACCAAAAGGACCTGACCCATGACTTTCCCCAGGAGTCAAGTGAGATTGACTGCCCTGGATTGTTCTTTGGGCCTATTTTGAAGATAAGTGATCAGAGGTGTGCCAGCACCCCTGTGACTCTTCCAAGATGACCAAGACTGGCCCCACAGCACCATCAGGTCCCATGGGCTCCCATGGCTCAAATTCTCTCAAGTAATTCCCGACTCTGTTTCCATTTGCTTCTGACTGCTGGTTCCTCTTTGAACATTGTCTCTAGACACAGGAGCCAGGAGACCTTGCAATTGAAGACTCAGGCATAAAAAGCACCAAATACCTCAAGCAAGTCTGTGCATCACTCATCCGGCCCCCTTATTCAGCAGAGTCTTTGTTTAGCCTTTTACTGCCTATGTAGCGGTAGAAGTTATGTCAAAATTATCA
The DNA here is from genome assembly GCA_013397725.1 of Rhagologus leucostigma. Classification (NCBI taxonomy): domain Eukaryota; kingdom Metazoa; phylum Chordata; class Aves; order Passeriformes; genus Rhagologus; species Rhagologus leucostigma. The sequence continues at coordinate 1,413,785 of VZTD01005494.1, read as the reverse complement.
GGAATGTTGCAAAAAGCACTTCCTGTGAGAAAGTAGCTGCCTCTCCAATTCAAAGACAGAAATGCAGACTAACATGGCCAAGTTTGTTCTGTCTGTATTCCAGGTTGTCAAAGAAACCCCAGGTCACTTTGCAGACATAAAACAAACTTGCTGGAGTTGCATGACCCCATTTCTAAAACATTTGGCAAAACAGTCTCCTTCTCACTGTTGGCCAGGCTGAGTGTATTTAGCAAATGGAAGTTAGGTCTGTGAAGAGCAAACCTAGACCCTCCTGAAAAATCCCTAAGAAAGTTGCATGGAAAAGCTTCTTTCCAGCTTTAATTAAGAATAAAATTCTAGATGACAGAAGAAGGAACTAAGCTCTTCACCCACGTAGATACCAACTGTCCAGATTGCTCTTGGTATAGAAATGGGGATGTTTATTACGATGACTCCATTCTCTCACGGCTTTAACACGCGTATCATTTCAGTGTATCAGATATGGGGGAACCACAGGAGAGAACTCCGAGCCGTTGCAATGCTCCCCAAGAGAAAGGAGAGCCAAGGCACGGAAGGCTCGCAGGCCAGGTCCCTGCTGCAGGCTCCTGGCACTGAGCAGGCGTCTCATCGTGCCACGCTCCCGCTGCCAGAGCGGCGGCAGCGCCTGCTGTGCCTGAAAGCCAGCACGGAAGTGTCACAAAACCAAACAAAAGTACTTTTTAATCAAACTCCACAACTCACAAGTCTCCCCTGCCCCCTTCTGGGAACAACACAGATTTGAAAACTTCAATATCTTTTTCCAGTGATAAAATTGTTTACTTGGGCAAACAACAACAACAAAAAAAAAACAGAAAGAGCTTTTGCCTCAAGCATGAGTCCCTTCAGCAAAGACATGGATATTATTAAATCCATCTCCTGCAGCAGCAGAGACAGACTCACACTGGATTTTCTTCACCCATACACTGAAGCCACTGACAGGAACTCTCGCCTGCCAGAAAACGGCCGGACAACTCACTACAGCTTAACTCTTATGACTGAGCTGATTCACTCCTCAGGTCACAATGCAGATGCACAATGCAGGCTCCCTGTCCTTTACCCCAATAACTCAGCTACTTACTTCCCCAAAATAAAAAAATAATAAAAGAAGAAAGTATACAAAAAATAGCAACTGCAGCAAAACTTGCATGATACACATTAACTGCACCTTCTCCATAATTTATAGAAACCACATCCTATTAAGCTGCTGACTGAGACTTGACTTAAGCAAAAATCCCTTTGCAGTGACTTGCCACCCCACATATTTACGTTGAGACTTTAAATGCAAAAGACAACAGGCCTCATTAGGGCAGAGGTGAAAAGTTCTCCCACCTGCCTCTTCCTACCACTGCTAACAAGGAAAACATCATGCTGCTGTTCGTATGTGCAGTTTTCCATTTCACAATGCTTAAGAAAAAAGTTGCACTTTCCTCTTTACCTTCAGAGTACAGTCCTGCAATACTCTGCTACTCAGAAAACTTAAAACAGATATTCAAACACTTTTCCTTTGTCTTGCTTTGCATGTAGACTACAGAGGAAAGCTAAGGCAAGTCGCCACATCCCATTCCCATCTGTGACAAGAAGGGAATTTTCAAAGCATGTCCACTGGTAAGCAGCCATTTAGGATCTGCGAAGGGAAACATTTCTCATCTTTAAGAGACTGACCCCACAGTCAAGATCCAGTCACTCCATCCAAAGAGCACACTGTGAACAACAACATGTCCTGTGCAAAGGGAGGGGAGAGCAAAGTCAGCTGGTAAGGAGCAGAAGCTGGCTCCAGTACTCAGGAAGCAGCACAAATGTTTTGTTTCCTTAGGAATTAGGACAACATATAGATTTAAACCTATCAAGTCTAAGAGTTATGCATCAAAGCCAAACACAAACTTGCCACAAAGAGCCATCACAAGCCAGCTAATCTGACCCTTATGGCCTCTGAAAACCAGTGTTTGATTTGGTTCACTTCAAGCTCACTGTAAAGCAGCTTTACAATTCCTATGATACACTGTGGGCTGTGACACCACTCTGATCCATCTCCTCCTCAGATCTATACATTGCCCTTTTTCTGAGCTGCTTGAGAATTAATTATATGGAAATGAACACTGTTAGATAAGGGGATTCCAAGCAACTGGCTCTCTTAAAGGAGCTGAGGAGTGCAGGATCTCTGCCTTCAGAAAGCCTGTGGCAATGCCCATGCAGTACAACTCGTGTTGTCAGAGGATGAGTTTAAGACTCAAACAAGCAAACATGGGTACTACACACATCTTCCCACTTCCGTGGCCAGAAACAAACATCTGCTCAACCATGGCTTGGGCTCTACCTCTGCCTCTTGTCACCACCAGACCACGTCAGAGCAGCAGCCTGACCTGAGGACGTTCTGCCAAATCGGCAGGTGATACACAAACAGCAGCTCTGAACAAAAAGATCAACACTCCGACTTTTAATATGTTGTCTGCGTGAGCTCCACCTACCCCTCCATGGAATGCAAGGCACTAACAGCTTCACAGCCTCATGTGAGCTGGAATTACAGTACCCGAGAGGACTTTAATCTTACATATGCAGACAGAGATACACCAGAGCATTTTGGCAGTTACAACAGCGCTTGAGAGCGAATGGAGGGGCACGCGCATCAGAATTTTCTCTTTCTCGTCTAACTGTGAAGATAAAGATAAACAAACATTTTGCCTCAGCTACACTTGTCTTTTTCTACACAGGGAAGCAGAAAACACTCACATTTGGCAGGGCCCTAATGGCATCCTGCGGTTTTATCAGACAGCACAACTTCTGTCTGAACACTGGTAAAACACTTAAAGCCAGGAGAAATGCAGCAATTCTTACATCTCTCTGCTGATGCTTAACAGGTCAGCAAAGTGCTCAGTTGACTTGGTTAACAGATTCTTTAGATAACCACGATCTATCTGAGGTTATCCAAATCAAAAGGAAAGAACCAGGAACAGGCTACTGGTTTTGGTGCTTCCGCTGAATGTTTTCATGATCTTGGTAAATAAAACCATTCAGTTGTGGTGCTCTTCAGCCAGCAGAAAAACAGCTTTTCAGAAAAGAACAATTTACTTTACTATCCTGCTACTTCTATACCATATTTCAAAGCCAGCAGTTCGGCGATCATTTCACTTTTCATGATCCCCCTGCACTTCATCTGAACTTAGTGTTACCTGGTAATTAAATTCTCAAAATTTAAGGAATTTGTGTCCTAGTACACCAACAACTGAATTATTTCTGTTAATACAGACTCAAATTAGGGCACCTCTTTCAAGTGAATGTGGTGCTGTTTGGCTGAAGATCCAAACCCTTGAGCAACTTTTCTGCTCATATGGCAGAAACAGAAAGACAATCTAGGAGAACATCAGTCCCACAGAAAGACTTAAGAGGATAAAAGCAAGATTATCCAAACAAGCTCTTTCACCCTGGTAAACAAATTCTTGTGCCAAAAGCACAAGGAGCAGTTGTTATCTAGTGGTTTGTTCTGCTACCATAATTCTGAGACATCGATACTAAACAAAATTTGAGGCATTCTTAAACATCTGAAAAAGGTCAGAGAAATGCAAAGCAGTCAGTTATACAGTACTCCAGACCATACCAATGCTCAGAACACCATTTAATTTACTCTGTGAGAAAATGGAACTGCAGATTGCCCTGTGATTTCAAGTAGACACCCATTCTGGAATAAATATACCAAGGTTTGTATGGATAGGTAAAATCTCTTATGCCCAACTGAGAGAGGACGCCCTCCTCTCCTGCTGCAACCCCTTCTAATTTTACATTGCCAATGAAATAATTAATTCAGCTGGAAAAGACATATTTTGGGCCCCTACTTTTCTATCTAATCCTTCTTTCCTTGAAATACGTGCTAATCACAATGACAAATAAAGCACTCCTCACTCTTTACCTTCTCAACACCTCCGGCAAAACAAGTTCTATCTTAAAAGTGTCATTTTACCACTATCACTGTATCTACATTAAGGGACTCCGCTGGCAGAGCTTCACTAGGTAAGGATGAACATGCTGATTAATGCAGCTGTCCCAAGCAGTTGTAGCAGAAACAACCTTATAAGCACATCCACAGAGAGTTAAAGCCACATAATCACGTTGCAAATCCATGCCCCCTACTTGATACCAGTTTAATTTTCCTAAGCGGGTGACCCTTGAGGGTCACAGGCAAGAAAACACGAGCTATAACTTCTCAACTTGACACTTCATTGGGATTTTTTTTCCCCATGAGAAAGTACCAAAGGAAGGTATATTCTTATATATAGTATATTCTCTTGTCCTGTCAACCCACTAAAAAAACAAACTAAAAACACTGAGAAGGAAAGAGAAAAAACTGAGCTCTGCATTAGGGGGAAAAAAAAACCTCAGTGCAAGTGCTGCAAGAAAGTAAACAATGTCATGGAAAATCAAGGATGAAGGGCAACATTTCATTTTTGAGGTTTGGAATGGAAAGTAACGAGGTCTGTCATGGCAAACATACTTTAGACAAAGACAGTTCACTAAATCTAGTACTTAAATTAAGTAGAACATATGACATAGTATCTGATGGGACTAAAAGCTAAGGTAGTCATTTCATCTGAAACTAGATAAAACTCTAAAGAGACTTTCATACAAGGATACTCTCATCCCTTGAGACATTAAAAAATTCAATATGGCAAAACACACATGACAAACAACCCAGGGTCATGGAGGGGATTTTGATCCAGGCCTTTCGTTATCCTGTTACTCTCCTGAGGATCAGCATAATCTGCAAGGCTTTCAATCACTCATACTGAAAATCTTAAAGCTGTTAAAATACTTTGGGGTGGTTTTGTGGCTTGCAGCATGTTCTGCAAGGTAAAGGACAAAGAATTAACAGGAGGCCCAGCCACCTGAGTGGAAATGAAAGGCAATCTGAACCTGAGGCTGTCTTCTCAGGAGACACGTGCACCGGTCAGATAGTCACAACTTCAAGCTTGGCAAGGTGGTACATGTTCTGAAGGACAAAACCCAAAACCTGGCATTTAAAAATGTCTGCAAGATCATTTTACGTATCAAGAGCCAGCACAACCATCCTTCGGTACCTTCTTCTAGCAAACCTCACAGTTCCAAGGGATCCAATGTAACTCGGCTTTGCAAAAGGAAATATCCAAGAAGGGAGCTCTGAACACAGTTCACTCCACTGTATTTCTCAAGCACCTTCCAAAGGGACCTTTAATATTCCAAATCTTCATTATTACTCTCCTATATACTAACCCTGGGCAGCAGGCCCCTTGAAATGCTCTACCACACCAACCAGCTCTGTCTGAGGGTTTGAAACAAGAAACTTCTCCTCTTCATTTGAAGTGAAGAATCAGACAAACAAAGCCTATATTTAACTTCCTGTTCACTGAATCAGTCGTAAACAAGTCCCTGAAAACACTCTACAGGTCACAAATTCCCAGTATCTTATCTAAATGTTAAGCTGCTGAAGTGGATCTCAAAGCTCCTTCCAACAGGCTTTCTAGTGTGCCACTTAAAACAACCGAGGCCAGTGGTTACATAAGAGATGTAAAGCCAAAGCAAAAAGAAAGTGTGCTAAACCTGATCTATTGTCAAATTGGTTTGGAGATAATTAAATGCAGCTCCTGCATATACACAAAAAAATAAATTTCTTCTGCCCCACACGCTAAAAAAGCACAGCACACTCATCTGGAAGTCACAAACTGTGGCAAGTTTGTTTTTAATAGCAAAAACTCTCTCAAGTGTATTACAGATACCTTGGTTTTTCACACTTTTAAATTCTTCTAAAGATACTGGAAGGCCATATTGCAGGTTGGTTTGAGTTGGGTTTTTTTCTACAAAATAAGAGTCTCCTAAATCACATGTATTCTCACAGCCACAATACATCACGGGCTGTGTATAGCTAGGGAAAGCCAATTTCCCTTTAATTTTCTCTTCCAGATCAATATAGTGTGATAACATGTGCCAAAAGTGTATCATCTCAGGCTGAAAAACACAAAATAACAAGCATTATGGGTGGAAAATAACACAGTTCTCTTCCTTGAGAGTCATAAAAAAACTGCAAATGACAGGAAACCTGAAACAAAGTGTTTTGCACTCACACAAGAGCCAACCTGGCAAGCTCACTGCCACAGGGCACTGATCTTTAGCAGAATTCTTAAAAGGTTTTGAATTTTCTTCTGGTTGTCATGTCACAATGGGATGAACTCCAAAAAACATAAAGTCTCAAAGAGTTCACCATTTAACCCACGATCTTTAATTGCCAGGTTTTAGGAAGATATTTTAACTGCAGTGAATAAAGATCTTGGTTCACTTCTGGCTGGTGAATCATAAAATACCCTTAACTATTTTAACTAAGAATATCTGAGTCAAGCTGCATTCACAAATCAGAATTAATTTTTAAGACGACTGGTTTTTGTCATTAGGTGAACCAAACTGTCAATAGGTTAAATTTTCTAAGCTGCTGAAATTCACTGGAAGTGTCAGTGCTAAGGATGCTACATTACTAACACACAGACAACAAGAATGGAAACTTCTGTGATCTGACTTAACTAAAGCTAAGAATAATTAAAGGGAAAAACAGAAACCCCCAAGTGCTGTTATTACAGGAAAAAAAATACCAGCATGCAGAGCACCTGAAGAAGAGTAAAAACTATTCAGACCCTGCATGATGCACAACAGTGATACCTACCCAGTCTGACTACAATAGAGGTTTTTCCTCATTTCTGTAAAATAAAAGATGCATAAAGCGTGCCTGATAATGCTTATTGGTTCACATTTAGCTTACTGTCAAATTTAATAAGTGTATTCAGGTCAACACTTGTGGTAAGAACTGTGAAGTATTAAGACCTCGATTACATAAAGAAGATTTATGCCCAAGTAAAGGAAATGCCACTTGTACAGCATAAGAAAACACATAATATTTGGTTCTAATGCAAAATAAAGCAACCACTCCATTATTTGCAAAAGTAAGGGGATCCATAAAGATTTTATACAGCGTAACATTTAATCTAAGCAAAATCCACATCTTCAAGATTAACATGATGTGGATTTCATCACAGGAAGCGTGGGGGTGTTTAAGAAACTATCTAAAAATCTTGCACATGTATTGTTTCAACACAAACTGAGTTTCAGACTGCTTCAACAATTATTTTGGGACAGACTCAAAAGACTGAAGTTAAAAGTTCTTTTCATTTCCACATTTGTGGGATGAGAATCAACCCCCATGAATCCAACAGGTCTATTCCTCAGATGTGTCACACAGCTTTATACAAAGACCACAGCTTGGAAAAGTGGAATAAATTTTTCACCAAGCAGCAAGTGCTATGAGGGTCTTCCAAAACTCCAGGATTTCACCACTTTTTTAACCAACAAACCAATGCAAGAGCACCATATCTCATCTTCTGCAACAGCTCCAGCAATTTCATGGCAGTTACTTGATGGTTTGATTCAGACACTGAGTAAGACACAGGACTATGTAGCCCCCAGGCTTCTTTCCCAAATCCTTCCTGCTTTAAATAACTCACTGACATCTGCACTCCGTGGTGCACTGATTTTGGTGCTCAAAGCTACTTATCGCCTATAGTTAGCTGTAATGAGATCATGACTGCTCCCCACACGTGCTTAAGCTGCTCAGACAGTACTGTCAAAGGACACAGAACAAACAGCCAGCCCTATCTTCTTGTGCCCTTTTTAAGATTTCTAAACTCACTTTCAGGAACGCTTGACAATACTTTGATACCACCAGTGGACAATGTTAACTGGAATTAAAGATCACGTGATATTTTGCATTAACCCGCTCTGGAAATTTAAAGAATTGGGGAACATGCAGCTCAACACAGAACTATGGGGGGGGAAAAGAAAAGAGAAATGTCAGAATAGAATATCGAAGCTATACAGTAGTTTAGCTTTAGATCAGAACTTAAGTTAGCAGTGACAGACACAGGGGCATGCCCTGAAGAGAAGGCACCACATGTCTCCTCTCCCTACCCCAGGAAGGCAGTTGTGGAGCTCAGCTTCTCTGGTCATTACCTTCTGCATTTCAAACTAAGAAAGACCATTACCCACACAGGTCAGGGGCCTCCCCACCAGAAAACTGAACTGTGTGACAACCACTATTTAAACACACCATGTCTCAAGAAAACAAGGTCATTTGGGTCTGTTTATACCACAAGGTATACTGAGTCATATCTTTGTTGATAAAGAACTGGGGGAAAACAGATATGATACACTTTCTTCCAAATTCAGGACAGCAGAAAGTAACCTCTTTGAAACTGAGGGACTATCAGATCGGCCTTATCAACTTTCAGCACACTAACCTCAGAATAGAAAGGAAAAAAACAGACAATGATAAGAGTTCTGAAATCATCATAAGGTGATTCAGCTGCGAATCAGCCACCTAAATGGCCAGAATTACTAGAGCATGAGGGAGCCTCCAAATCTTGGAATTTTAGTTCTTATTACGAAGAACTGACATCGATTTGGTGAATGAACAGGACTTCACTCTGTGCTAGTGCACTTACCTGGGTGTTCCTGTAGTATCCTTCAAAGACAAGAGCAAAACTCCCACAAACTGTATCTACATATCCTTACTTGAAGGGTAAAATTACAAAGGGAGAGGTAAAAAGCAAGCAGTTTATTTCTCTTTGCATAATCTCTAAGGTGGCTGCATATGTATTCTGAGCAAAACAGAAAAAGGTTACCTTGGAGACGTCACCCAAGCTCCTTCGGCTGAGCAGTCACTGGAATATGGAGCCAACTTCTCACAATCAAGAGGGAGCAGGACCGCAGAAGCAAGTCAGCCTGCAAGATGATGTATGGAAACAAGTTAGCAAGTGCTACATTAGCTTTTATTTAGATCTTTACTTGCTTGTCAATTCGGAATGTTTGAGAGCGTGTCTCCCCTAGAGATTGGGACTGGAATACACAGCAAGTTCCTTTCAGGATGCAAATGCTCTCACTCATTCCTGTGGGCTCTGACAGATGCTCTTTACCAAACCCACCAGCAGAGCTGAGGGGACACACTGTCCCCAGTTGCCTCAGCCACCCTCAGCTGAAAATTCCCAACCAGGGGTGGAGCAGAGCAGGATGCATGACTGTTCCTCACCAGGCAGGGATGGGCATTAGGGAAGAAAGGTTGAAGCAAAGTATATTAAACCATAGCAGCTGAACAGGCCTGGCTGTAGGCCCCAATACAAGGGAGGTAGCATTTGGCAAAGCAGCAGGACAGCTGGTGAAGGAGATAACCTTTCTAACTACAAAAGCTAAATCAGTGACAGCTTATCTACTGCAGCTCCCAAACACGTCTAGTGATGTCCTACCAGGACAGGCACATCCATCTCATAACCTCTTTCACTGCTTTTATCAGATTTGGTTGACACAGATCTTCTACTAATACAATTACGGCAGCTATGTCTGTGTTATTTTTTAACAAAACAACTGCACCCATTTTAACTACTGTGGACACATTATACAGATAGAGAGGCACCCTGAAATAGCAAAGCTTCTTCCTTTACTCCCAAAGAAGGGGTTCAAACATCAATGAAACCACATACTGACAGGGGTGATTCAAAATAAATGCAAGCTTAAGAAGCTTGTCTTTTACACACAGTTAATACCACCCAAAATGCACATAGAGAAGCCTGTGGAAATGAACGAAGGCAAAGGACTTGCACCTCAGTACCACCTGCAGAGTGGTTCATGCCAGCATGGACTACGGGAAGCACAGGCAGCCCAACGCCACCGATTAAGAGAACTGCATCTATGAGGAAGCACATCTACCCGAAGAGCACACTGGGAAAGCCAAAAATAACAGCTGCCGCCACATCAGAATGGCACAACACTGCGCACAGGCGATGCCTGCAAAACAGAAACTAAGCAGCCACGCACACACACTTCCTCTTCCTCCCCCCATCACCCCTACGACACCAGCAACAAACCTGATATTAAACACTGGCCAGCATCCTGCTCTGCATTCCTGTCACATCAGGAATAGAAATGAGGGAGACTGCTAGCTGCTGCTCCATACAGCTGAAGGGCTCCTTCAGTTTACAGCACGTAACACAAATACTTGACATGACTGTTGCAGAGGGTTCTGTCGCATTTCCTTTTCTTTTGCTCCTTTTCTCGAGCTCACCCATTTCAGAGCTCCCTAGGGACCCTCTGTACTTACTAGACTTGTTTTTGATACATCCCCTCTCAAAGACTGAGAGATCAGAAATAAAACCAGTTGTTCCTAGGCAAGTCACACTATATAAACGAGCAAGCAGAGAGCCACACACCAACTCTGCAAGTCTAGTTCAACGCTAAACCCTGTCCAGCACCAAAAGTGACAATGTGACACTGTCACATGCAAGAGTAAATAAACCAGGCTGCAGCTTTCTGTCAATACTAAGTTCTGAGACTACAAACCCAGCATCAACACTCCAGTGTGATGCTCACATCTCCAACATGTTACGAGCTAATTCCTGATGGACAGACTAGGGAAATCTACTGACAGCAAGTGAAATGCCTCGGTTACACTGCAATAATTAAGGCTTCTGTCAGATTTTCCATGGCTTCGGTATCTGCATTTCAACCACAGATGGAAGAAACACACTTCCGCTAGAGCACAGGTTCTGGATATCCAACTTCAAACTTAGCACCTACATTTCTTATCCCAACGGAAAGCATAGTCAGTGCCACCCCATACCCCGCGTGCCAGCCAGAATTCACCAGATCCACAAAAACCTTTAGGCATAATCAACTAAAAACTGAAATCAGAAAAGTGGTCAAACCTTTTTACAAACATTTGGTGATCCACTGGACCAAAGAGACTGCGCCCCATAAGCAGATGGTCAACAAATAGCCCCAAGCTTGTACACGGCTCCTCATCTTACACCAGTAAAGCTCAACAAGGTCACATTTCAGAGTTTGGTTATTTTACCCAAAATTAATAAGCTCCATATGTGCGGGAGAAAAAGAAAGAAAGAAACCAGGCAGCTCAGATGAGATGAGGAGAGCACGCAACTGCATGATTAAGAAGAAATCATAATGCTTGTTTAAAAGGCCAATTAGCTGATTAAGGGCACAGGTACTACTCCAGCCTGGGCACTTTTTTGACCCCTGAGTGCTTGCTACTCTAACCTTGACTTTTCACTACGTGCAATGCAAGACAGAATAACTTCCAAGTCAGTTGACCTGCACAATCTGCCAAGAGAGGGGATCTCAAAGCACATCTAATTTTTCTTTCTATAATATTTTTATAAGAAGGACATGCCCAGTGCTGTCAACCTGATGATGAGGCACATGATGATTCACAAAAGTAGGAGAGAAGCATGGGCACTACTGTTTAGTTTTTAAATACATGTAAATGTGGTTTAAAATCATATTTCTAGATAAGAAAATAGATAATGTAAAAATATATTGTTGCACTGTTACACAGTCACACTGCAGATTACCCTGAGCTCAGACAAGATCCCATTCCAGCACCAGCCCCATTTCCCTGGCACCCGCAAAATGATTTAAGCACCCACAAAGCTGGGTAGAAAAACAGTCAGTTTGTCTTCATCTTGATCAGTCTGTAAGTCAGGGAACTCTGATTCTCACCCGCCCAGGCATCAGCAACAAGGCAAGAACCTCCTATGGGTTGCAGTCTATACTCACATGAGCTGAAGTACCTGTGAAACCACACATGGAATGTGAAATGGAAGGTGATCAGAAGCAGATTTTAAAAACTGTCCCCTTTTTCATCTCAACAGATAATCGTGCTCGCTTGCTCTTCTTCTACGCAAGAAACATGCAAGACTGCCACAAAGTGCCTAATGAAAAACCAGAGGATCCAGGAGAGTGTCCTACCAGCATATCCTACTCTTTCCATCAGAGATCCCTAGGCTAATGACCTTGTATACACCAACTTCTCCCTCCAGGAGCTAAGGATCACTTCCCCTGTTCTCCTAAAAGTCCTTATTAGACAGGCAACAAAGGCAATGCCATGAAAAAGGGCATTTCGGATCAGCTCAACAGGCTCTAACCAGGATGGCATCGGTTGTTCATCCATGCACCTGGAAATGGTTGTGCTGAAAAAGCTGAGAGGGTATGAAACACCCTCTAAGAAAGAAAAAGAAAAATCAGCATTAGGACAATTCAAAACATTGACAAAACAAGACACAGTTGAAAAAGCAACCCAATGTTATCTGGCTTCATAGAGCACACATTTAAATCTTTTCACAACCTACCGCTTTCCTTCCAGCTCCAAAACAAAGCACTTACCTTAGGTCAGAGCTAAACTAACCCAGCCAGAGAAAAATACTTCTCAATCTAAATAATAAGAAATTTTTACATGGGATTAGGATAGACCTACTTAGGGTTACAATGACAACGTGCAATAACTGATACATCTAATTCTAAAACACCCTGAAGCTCCTGACAGAATTTCTGTTAAATCGGAGTCTTAGTTCAGCGATAAACAAGGATACCATTATTTTTCTCCATCAAAAGCCTGACCACACACACAAGTGTTAGCATATCATCTGTAGGTGACAGTCCACCACAATGAGACTTTCACAAGACACTACTACATATTATTTTGTGAGACAAGCTACTAACTATGTTTACACAGCCCTAATGATCACAGAAACATTACATTAAGAATGAACAGAGACCCAAGCCCACACCATTCCTGCACCATTCAGTGCTTCATTAACAAAGGCCAATTTTGGAATCCAGCCCTGGAAGCTCTGAATACCAAGTTAAGCCAGGTGAACCTGACAGGAGGAAAAGCAGCTGGAGCAAAAACAGCAAGACAGGTTGAAATAAGAAAGGCAGCACATACCAAAGTATATTACTTGGGGGAAAAAAAAAAAAAGAGGGCTGATGCTGAGCTTAGAAATGAAGGAATACGGACACTGGGACCAGTTTAAATTCAGAGCTCAAAACCGATCAGGAGTCGGTACCACTTACCGTAAACCAACCCTTCCTTGGAAACCCCGGGGAAGGTTGGTCCCGGTCCAGGTCTGCAGATCCCATGAGTACACCTGCCCCAGGGGACTGCCAGGCACTCCGGGTGTCCCCACCGGGGCAGCCAGCGCTCCCGGAGCCACCCACACCCCTCCCCTGCCGGGGGGCAGCACGGACGAGCCCCCAGCCCCGCCAGCCTTCTCACCATGTTGGTTTCATGTTACCGCCGCGGTTTCCGAGCTCCTTCCTGCGCGCAGCTCCTGCGGAAGGAAAGGAAGGGCACAAAGAGAAGAGACGCTCGCTCTGCCCGCTGGGCACGGCCCTGCCCCGGCACCACGCTGCCCAGCCCGCGGAACCCCGCCCCGGCCGTGCCGCAGGCGGGCCCCGCACACACACACGGGGACGCGCCGGGCTCCCGCCAGCCCCTCCTCACGGGGCCGCGAACGGACCCTTCCACCCCAGGCCGCTCCCGGTGCTCGCTGCCTCCTCTCCCCGGCTGCTCACGCGGCCGTGCCCGCGTACCCCCTCTCCCTTCACGGAGCCGCACCCGGGTCTCCCCTCACGGCAGCGCGCTCGGCTCAGCCTCCTGCCCCTCAGCCTGGCCAGTCCCCGCCCGCCGCGGCTCACCGGGGCCGGCGCTGCCTGCCCGGCCGGGACACCGGAACGCGGAGCCCCAGCGCCGCCGCTCCCCGCCGCTCGAATCAACAACAAGATGGCGGCGCCCGAGTGGGCGGGGCCTGGCTCTGGCCGTCATAGCAACCGCGCCGTCCAAAGCCCGCCCCGCCGGCCTCCGCGCCAATCCACACCCGAGCCCCGCCTCACGGGGGCGCCCTCGGGACTCTGATAGGTAAAATTCGGTGTCGCTCAAACGCGGCACCGCCCCGCCCTTTCCCGAGCGCGGACGGCCGCGCACGTTAGGCACACGTGACGCCCGCCGGTGCTCCGCCCCCTCACGGGAAGCGCCGCCTCATTGGCTGCCCGCGAGGAAGGGGGGGAGCTCGGCCAATGGGCGCGGCCCGCGGCTCCGCGCTCCCCGCTCCGAACC
>VZTD01005494.1:1323941-1374831 GCA_013397725.1 Rhagologus leucostigma | reverse complement strand
CGGGCCCGGGGCCGCGCTGGGGCCGGGCGTCCCCGCACCGGGGCCACCCCCGCGCCTCGCCCAGACCGGCACCGGCATCCCCGGGCGGGTTTATTTTTCGCACGGCGAGGAAATCGCCCCGCGGCGCCGATACCGGAGCCGGGGGTTGAGCACTCCCCCGGTCCCCTCCTGGGGCTATCCCGGAGCCCCGGAAGCGCCGGCCCGGAGGGAAGCGGCGGGTCCGGCCCCGGTGTGCGGGATCAGCCCTCCGCCCGGGGCGCACACGGGCAAATCCCGGCTGGGGATGCCGGGGCGCGGAGCAGAGGGAATGGGGACGGTACCGGTACCGTGGCGGGGCCCCGGCGGCCGGCCCGGGGGGGCTGAGCCCGTACAAACTGCTGGCAGCCGCACACCGGTTTGTAAGTCTTTTTTTTTTTAATAAAACAATCGGAGTCGGTATCAAAAATTTAGTAAAAAATTAGATTTGAGAGTTCACCGATTTTTTTTTTTTTTTAACTATTAACTATTCCTGGCGCGCTTTTTTTATTCTCTTTTTCTTTTTATTATTTTTTTTTTTTTTAACTTTTTTATCTTTTCCAACAGTGTCCAGGCTGGAGTGCCGGCGTGAGGCCAGCGAGGCCGTTCCTGCACAGTCCCAAGGAGCAGCCGGGACAGAAAACACACCCTGCTGTCGTCAAAACACCCCACGGGGAGGGGGTTTTGCTTAAAACAGACCCCCCCCGACCCCGGTGCTCGCTGGGAAGCAGAGAAGTCGTGGTGGCACAGGGCTCTGCTCATCCTCCCGCGAGCATTCCCTGGCACAGCGATGCACCCCACGCTCAGCCATGGGCACCCCAGGCCAGGCTGACCCAACTCATGACTATTTTATGATGCGTGAGAAAGATAGGATTTCTTTGATTAAAAATAAAATAAAAATGATAGAAGAATCAAACCCCGAACCAAGAAGCTGATCCACCCCGAGAGGAGGAGGAGGACGAGGCTGGCTGGCCCTGAGGGCCTTCCCCTGACCAGCCCGTGGAGCTCGCCTGCAGCACAGCACTGCCCTCCCCCTCCCCAAAAACTACACATCCCACTTTAGGTAAACAGCATATTAAATGTAAAAACTTAAACCATCGACTTCAGAAAGTCCCTTGAATTTAATTATTTTTAGGCTACCTTTCATGTTACGTCCTGTAGCTAGACACACGTGAATAGAAAAAACAGTACAGTTAGTGTTAAAGGCAAACAGCGGAGACCCAGAGTGCTACCCCAGTGCTGCCTGCTCCTCCCGACCCGGCCCGACCCGTCCCGACCCCCCTCCCTGCCCACCGCCCCGGCCCCGGCCGAAGCCCAGCCGCCGGGAAGGCGTCTTTGAGCCGAGAATTTTTTTCTATGAATAAAATAAAACCAAAGCTTGTTAGGCAAAAATAAAACAAGTGTCCCCCCAAGTCCCGCGAGCGCTCTGGTGCGGCGGGCGCAGCCGGGGAGAGCCTGCTGGGGAGCGGGCTGGGGTTTCACGTTCCCGGCTGGCGAGGGGGCTGCCAGCCCACAGACAGCACCGGTGTGGAGCTGGAGGCCCCTTCTCCCCCGAGAGCCTCCCGTTTGTTAAGGGGGGACGTAGGGCGGTGGGGACCTGTACGGGGTCATGTTCTTCGGGCGGGAGCCTTTCCCCTCCATGGGTGCAGTGAAGGGGGGGGGAGGCTGGTAGGGCGGCGCATTGGGGTCCTCGTCCCGCAGCGGAGTGTACTCCCCGATGGTGTCCTGGTTGAGCGGCGTGGTCTCCGGCATGCTCTGGTTGGGGTACTCTGGAGGGGGCAGTGGGGCTTTCTCCTCCTGGAGGATGAGGGGCATGCTGGAGGATGGCGGGGGCTTGGAGTCGTCCAGCTCGTCGGCGAAGATGATGGGCACGCCTTTCTTTATGAAGGTGGCCTGGTCTTCGATGGTCAGCTTGCCTTTCCTCTTCTTGCGGTAGCAGATCATGGCAATGATGCCAGCCACGAGGAGGATGGCAGCCACCACCACGGCAGGGATGACGGTGTGCAGGTACACATCGTCCTCGCTGCTCTTCTCGGGGTCCTTGCCTGCCGCCACCGTCGGCGTCGCCTCCGAGATCACCCTGCCATCCTTGGTCACGGGGACAAACTGGATGTGCCTGCAGCTGCCGGAACCAACCACAGACACGTTCAGAGGCTTGAACTCAGGCTGCAGGACATTGGAGAAAGCTGGGCTCGGCCTGCCGGAGTCATCTGCAATTTTTTTGCTCAAAGTCCGGATCTGCTCCCGAGGGCAAGGCTCCAGGGGCAGTGTGTTGTTTGTCCACTCCACTACAATGGAGCCTTTGGCGATGTCCTGCACTGTGATTGTGCTGCTGTTCCTGTCGCCAAACGCCAGAGCCAGCTTCTTCACCAGCATGATCTTCTTATGGATGTCATTGACCACTGCGTTGTGGTCCCCTTCCAGCCTGGCCTTGAACTTCACCGGAGACTTGTCCCCATGTGGGCGTTTGTGGACATGGATTTCAAAAGCGTCCACGGCAAAAAGCCCGCCCTTGTCGGTGGCGTACATGAAGTACTCATGCTTCCCGATGTGGTTGTGGTCTGGCATGCCGTACATGAGCTGGCTGGTGCTGTTGAACTGCACCCACGAATTCTCCTCGATCATCTGCTGCTCCTTCAGCTTCAAGGTCAGCTGCAGCTTGTCAGTGGTGGTGTCTTCCTTGTCGTAGAAGGTATCTGACGGTATCTTAACCTCGAAGTATGTGCCCTCCCACGCGTCGACCCTGTCGATGTGGTTTGTCAGCTTGGGTGGCTCGTTCGGCTCCCAGGGCCGGGGCAGCCCGCTAGCTGTGGTGCGCCCGCGGGACGGCGGAGAGGCTGTTGTCAGCTTGGAGATGGGGGATCTGGTTGTGCTGGGAGGCTTTGTCGGACGGGGAGTTTTGGGCCTTCGAGTAGGCCTTCGTGTTATCGCCGTGGAGGAATCTGTTGTGGACGGCGTGCCTGGCTTCAGAGTGGAGACTCTCGGTTTCTTGGTGGTAGTTGAGGGTGGCGTGATCACTGCTGTGGGCTCTACGTACCCAGGCATCGTGGGGCGAATCGGCACGGAGGCTGTGCCCGTGCCTTCTGCTACCCTGGTTGGCTGGATGGGCCCCAGCGTGGGCGTCTGGACAATGGGGCCTCTGGTTCTGATGGTGACCGTCGGCTTTCTCGGCAGTGGAATGGGCTCCCGGACGGGGGGTGCCGTCGTCTCCGTGGGAGGCGCGATGGCGGGCGACGTCGGGGTGGGGACAATCCTGGTGGGTGGCTCTTGTGCGGCAGTGGTGGGCGGCCCGATGGCAGTCAAAGGCGTAGGGGTGGCGTTGATCTGCCGCCGCATCCTCTTTGGGAGGTGAGGTTTCTTGTTAGCAATGTGCCAGCCAACAACGGGGTAGCCAAGGCGGGCAGACATGGTTCCTTCCTTAGCTGGAGCCTCTACCTTGCTGATGTTGGGGACACTGTTTTGGCTCAGGGAACATCCCAGTTTCCATGAGAGTAAGGCCCCGTTTTCCACCACCTTCTTTGCATTTCCCGGTCCAGCCATGAAGGCTGACATGTCAAAGAGTCTGTTATTTACAACAGGAACCAACTTCATGTTGTGAAGTTCCACCTCTGAAAAGCTTCTCATTCTGTTTAAAAGTTCAATCCTCTGCTTTGGTGTCATTTTTGTTAAGTCGGCATCCAAAATGACAGTCAGGATAGTGACCGGCTCTTCCGAGCCACACACGAAGGGCGCTGTGTCACTTGTGTCTTGGACAGCCACTCGCACTGACTGAGGCTCGTTGTGATCTTCTTGGTGGACCTCAACGGAGAAGACGTTTGTGGTCTGTGGGACATAGCTCCCGTTCGGGAAGGGCTGCAGAGTGGTCACTGAGATGTAGTGGACACCCTTGTCCGTGTCAAGGGGCAGCCCTTCCAGGGAGCTACTCTCCGCGTTCCAGTGCAACCAAGAAGGCAAGGAGTCCTTCCCAGCTTCGGAGATCTACCGAACAAAAAAAAAAAGATGCTTTTAGAAGTACAGCATTAGGGCATGTTCTAGAAGCAGTAACGCCTAATTTCAAGGATTAAAGAAAAACATCTGAAGTGTAACAACTGGGGAAGGAACATCCTGGCCAGAGCACGGCAGCCTTTGCCTCCTCCTCCGCATGCTGGCAAGGACGAGCTCTGCAGGGTGCACTGGACCCAAAGGGCTTAAGGAGCTACAAGAGGTCATAAAGTCCCACAAGCCTCCCTCGCCTGCAAGTGCTCCAACACTTGCTGTGCAACTACCAAGCACAAGTGGTTCATTTTCTCTGAGGGCAGACGGGGAGTTTACGTCATGGGGACAGTGACAAAGCTGAGGGCGAAGCTGTGCTGTACAGCAGAGCCAATCCAACAACTGCCCTCTTCCCACTCCTTCCTCTCCCAGCTTGGCCATCTTGCTCCTTTCCTCACCCAATCACACCCTGCCCACCCTACCTACACACATCAAGCCCACTGCTCCAGCAGCTCAGCAGAACATGTATTTTCTCCACTAACTTTCAGCTTGTCCCACTGTCCCCAGAGCCAGGATGAGCCAGAGGGGCTGCAAGCTGGTCAGCTACGGTTCTGAGTCCTTGGCCCGGCTGGAGCACACCAGCTCTCAACAAGCAGCAGGAAATCCCGAGAGCTACATGGTGTTATCCTGCTCTGCCAGAGGAATGGCAGCCGGCAATGAAGGAGGGGAGCAGACCCAACATAATGGCCAGCGTGGGGAGGCAGGGATGTGGCACACGGGCTGGGGAATTGCTGGATATCACACAGGATGGCATGCCAGCCTGGCTTTATCCTCAGGCTTAGCTTAAAATGAAGGATTTCACTTTCACATAATAACTTGCTGCTGCGAGGGAAGGCTTTGTCTCAGAGCACAGGCACCTCAGGACTCCAACACACTCCTTAGTACCTCTTTCAGCCCTGGGCCTCCCGCCTCCCGGCCTGGGTTGTAGCTGAGGGTGGGTGCAAACCCCCAAGCCCCCCCAGTTCCCGGCAGCTGACATCCATCTGCACTACTGCCGCTCGGGATCACGCGGCACGGCGGAGCCGCTGGGGCTGCGCGGTGCAAGGGCTGAGGCTGCCAGCTCGGTGGGCTGTGACATTTCCCGGGGCTGTAGGTACTCCAGAGTGAGTAACCTGAGCTTCACCACCTCTCCCAGGCCCGGAGGCGTTTGGCAAGTGCCCTGGCTGGGCTTTCCAGAACTCCACGAGGCATCTCCCCCTGACACACAGAGCAACAGGATGCTTTGGGGCCCATGGAGACACATTTAGCAGCCTGGTCAAGGCTCTGGGCTCACTGCAATCCAACACAGAGCGAGGCTCTAGCTCTCCTCCTGAAAGGGTGCTTTGGTTCTCTGCAGCTCTGTAAAGCTTATACATATTTCATAATTTACCCAAATGCAAAGCTGGGAGAGGAGCTTCGCAAGGAAACCTGCCCGGCAGGAGCATTCCTGCATCCAGCAGCAGGTGCAGAGCCGGGGCTGGACTAGCCAGACCGCAGGTCCTGCTGGGGAAAGCCCCTGGCTGGACAAGGAGTGATGCCTGGTGCTGCAGGGCTGGGCACACTGTGAGTCCTGGGTGCCTCTCCCTCTCCCTGGCTGCGGGCAGGATTCAGGCAGCACCCTGGGGCTCACCTCCACACTGTGGGTTTCAGCACACTGAAAGGTCTGGATGCACAGCTCTGCCGGGACAACGTTGGACTCAAAAGTCTTTTGGCAAGAGCAGCACAAGAAAGCTTTTGTGCAAGAGCTGCAGAGGGTTTCAGCCACGATCACACAGGCAACACCCTCTTTCCTCTCTGCTGTGAAGGACCAGCCCCACTTCCAGCCAGCCTGGACAAGCTGGAGAGCCCATCATGAGACACCCCCTGGGTACAGCTTACAGAGCAGAGTTTAAAGCTCTCAGCACAGCTTTAGTTAACTCCTCACCAGCAATATCCCAGAGCAGGGAATTCAGATTCCTGCTTACAACAGCTGGAGGAAGCTGTCCCAAGGACCCTATACCTCAATATACGCCACCATGCACCAACATGTGAGCATCCTTCCCCCAGGCCTTGCTGTGTACCCACGTGTCTGGCAGAGGACGGAGGGCTTTGGCAGGGCTGTGGCTGCGTTCGCTCCTCCTCCACTGCAAGAACAGGAGCTGCTTTTAGCCCAGCCATCCCAAAGGAAAGGCAGCTCTTCACCTGAGCTGGGCACAGGGAGCCGAGCCTTGCTCCTGCAGGAACAAAGGACCGAATTGTCCTTCCTTGGCATTTCTTCTGCCAAGAGAGAACAAAGCCAGGGTCTGCTCCTGCTCAGCCAGAAGCACTGACCCGCCCTGTCTTCCTTTAAAACAGTGTCATTTCATCATACCCTCTAAAAACTGAGATGCCAGGACAGTGCCCAGTGCAATCCAGCATTTACAGTGGCAGGAGCTGGATGGTTCCATTCTTTATCCCCTTGTGCCAAAATTAGCCACTAACCTGACCACTGTGGAGGAGGGAGGGCTGGGCTGGGCACACATAAGGAACAGAAACATAGGGAGCCAGGACAAAGCCACAGCCTTACTGAGGCTTACACAATCAAGGAGAATAAAAACTTTATTAGCGAGTGGTTAAATTCACTCTGAATGTGTAATTTTAGGCTACATTTGGAACAAATCTTCCCCTTCTGTGCACTCTGCAAAAGCTCTTAATTAAAGGATCACACACTCCACACAGCTTTCCTGAGAGTCAGGGTTTTCTGCTGCTGCCTCCTCTCTGGGCACTGGCATGACTTGAGGAGGAGATCTACAAGCAGCAGTACTTTACCCAGTCTCATGTCATAAGGTGATTCTTCCTTCAATCGTGTCTGCTCCTACGTCTGACAGCCAAACTCACTTCAGAAAGGTGGCTGACCCCACATGCAGAAATGACAGCAAGGGAGGCACAGGCCAGTCTGAATATTCCTGCTTGGAAAACCATTTTTAACCTACAGTTTACATGTAGGGCCAATGCTAGAAAAGGAAACTGCAGCCAGACAGATTCACACCAAAAACTAGGCTCTCCTGAAAAACAAAAACAGGCCAAGCAATCACTGACTGGGATGCCTTGTTCTAGCAGGGATGCGACAGTTGCAAAACATTTATAAACCCACTTAAACTTGATTTAAAAAGAGCTGAGCTAGTTCAGCTGTATTCAGCCTGAGAGGAGATGTGGACTGTTTCTAAAGGCTCTGCAAGAGATGATTAAGAAAATCAAATTTATGTGGATTACTCCTATGAAGCCCATGAAGATGCCTGTGCCTCTCCTGGGAAATCTTTGAGAAGGCAACAAGTCAAAAGCATTCGATGTCTCTGCACTGCTTTAAACACAACAACTGACCTGATAGCAGAAATCACCCAAAGGAAGAGCCCAGAAAGATCTGAGTAGATAAATAAAGCTGTTACCAGGATGGATAAAAATACTTGTTCCTAAACAAACGCTGACCAGCCGAGCCCTTGGCGTGGGTCTGTCCTGTTCATCGTCACCGCTGTGTTCGTGGCGGTGCAAAACTGGGAGCAGGGAGACCTGGACTCTGTTCCAGCAATGTTTCCTTCAGATATTGCTTCAGAGGGTATTTGCTAAGGCTACACATAGTTAATGATTTGGGATCTCTAGCTTTCATGTTAAAAGTTTCCCAGTTTTCTATGTATGCAATAAGTATCAGCCTTTAGCCCTGCCATTTCCCTCAAGGGGTCTGGTTTCAAAATAACTCTTCCGTTGCTCAAGTTTAAAAAAAAAAAAAGGCTGTCTTTGTTTTCCTATTATTTGAGATAATTGTAAATAAATGCTTATAGGCTAAAGATTACACAAGCCTGGCAGTGTATCGAAGATCATTAAAAAAATAAGCCATGATTGTGATTTAAAGTACATACAGTGGTCTGGCTGGTTCTGAAGACCTTGTTCACAAAATCCTTTCAGATAGACATGGCCTGTTATTTTTAGGCCAGCCAAGAGCAGTCAGCTCATGAAAGAAGATAGCTCAGTTTGACTTGTTTTTTCAAACTTGGATCTTAAAGCCCTGTAGCCAACAAGACAAAGATAAGCAAAGGAGCAGTGAGCAAAACTGCTGCCTCGAGGGAATTCAGGCAAAAACTGCATTCTTGCCTACAAGAGTGCCCTTTAATCCTCCAGGTATTTAGTCCTCCTCCTCCTCCTGATGAATCCCCCGAGAAGGAGGCAGCGAGCCCTTTGCCAGGAGACAGGTACCGTAGTATCCTGCCACAGGTCTCCACTATGGCACACCACTACGAAACCTTCCCAGTCCTGGAAGTATCCAATGTGATCTCCCCTGTCTGTGCTGCCAGACCTTCGCACAGGCAGCAGCAGCTGGGAGTCAGCTCCTTTCAAATCAGTCCTAAAAACCCCCTGAGTGCTTTTGGGCAGAGTCAGCAGGAACAGTCCTGCAGCTCTGCCAGATCTCCCACTGCCCCATTCCCCTCCCTGTGTCCAGCTACTGTTGAGAGACAGACCCTGTGCCAGGGTTTTATCTGGGGTATAATTACTGATGACAATTTACTGTAGCCAGACTCCTTCAGCATCACCCCAACACACATGGCCAGCAATGAGGAATACTCCAGCTGAGCCCTCCAGAAGGTGAGCTGAGCTGTGCCCAAACAAGTGACCCAGCCAGTGTCACACCAAGTCTGCAGGCTCAGGCTTCTGCAAGCAATTAACCAGCAGGCAGGGGAAGAAAATGGAAATTCAAATGCAATTCAAATGCAAATATAACTGCAGAGAAAGAGTCAAGTCTAAGCTGTTTGCCTAAGCCCAAGCTTCACCTTAAACCTCCTGCTAATGCTGCAGCACGGGCAGTGTTGGCAGCAGAAGCAACAAACAGCCTCAGCCCCGAATCAGATCCATGGGCAGGCAGATTCCCATTGCCTTGTCCCACACAAGTGGAGGGAGAGAGTGGTTTCAGATTCACCCCAGTGCTGCTCAAACTGTGGGCTCTGCAATGATCCATGATGCTGGCACAGCCAGACTGGAGTCAGGAGAAGTGATGGGCATGGGGCCTGCCGGCTCCGGGGCAGAGGATCAAGCCCTTGCTTTGGGAGGCAGGCTCTGCCTGTGGATCCATCAGGTGCGCTCCTCTTCTCACCTGGCACAAAGGCTGCACCAGTGCCTGTAGCCCAGGCTCTCCAGGCACCACAGCCCCAGGCAGGTCCCACAGCAGCAGAGGCTGCTGCGCTGGGTCAGGGAATGTGATGGTGCAAGGCAGGAGCTGGACAGCCCTCAGCCCACAACAGCTGCCAGAGCCTGCCAGAGTTCAAGAAGTGCTTGGACAATGCTCTCAGATACATGGCCATTTTTCACGTTGTTCTGTGGTGGGCCAGGGCTTGGACTCCATGGTCCTTGTGGGTCCCTTCCAACTCTGAATATCCTATGATTCTATGAAGCTGTGAGCCTTTGGCCCCAAGGAACAGCCCTGCCAGGGAGGTTGGCCTGTGTGCACCCAGCAGAGGTTGTGTGAAGGAGCTTCCACTCTTACTCCCCACCTCTTTTCCTCATACACAACAGAACTGCAAAGCAGCGCATCAGACAGGCCGTGCCTAGAAACAGAAGGCCCAGAAAACAGTGGTGCAAGGAGGATGGGCACCTCTCAGAGCCACCTGCTCACTGGGCACAGCTACAGTGCTGCTGCTGCTGTGCTGTGCCATGGGAAAGCTCAGGCTGGAGAAAGGAAAGTTGCACCTGGCACAGTGAGCAGGGAGGACTTGCAACACAGGCGCTTCCCTGTGGAGGGGACTGCAATACCTGCCAGGGCTTTTGGGTACCCTCAGCAGACACTGCTCCTCTGGGCTGCTGTGTGCCTTGCACAAAAGGCCCGGGAACTCACGGACAAAAACAAGCTGCTCCAGGACATTTCACGCAGGTGCCTCTGTCCCTGGAAGCCTAGAAACAGCCCAGAGACTCCACTGGCTCTCAGAAGTACATCAGCCTTGGTGACCCAAGCCTTCATTACCAGCAGGAGCTCACCACCTCTGTTCAGACACCAAAAGCTACACGAGAACAGCCGGTAATTGGTGCTTCCTTTGTGCACAGGTAGGTCAGGATGGTTGAACTAACCCCACAATTTGGCTGGTCCAAGCCAAAGCCCTGCAAAGCTCTTCCTGTATGTCTCTTGTGCACTGAAGCTGTTGTTTAGAAAAACAAATCAAACCCAGCCCAGAAAGCTGCGCTAAGGGGGAATAAGGCTTGCAGAAGCCACATCACTGGTCCTGGCCCTCATCTTCAAGTTCAAACTTCAGCCTCTGAAGGACCAGGTAGCCAAGCTACTCAAAGTAGCTGCTTTGCTTTTATGTGCTCATGAAAACCTGAACGAGAAGTTTACGTGTCTGCTGCTAATCTGCATTTTCCAGCCATTCACGGGGCGAGTGAAGCCTCACGCACAGAAAGCAGCCCCCCTCCTCTGCGGATGTGGGTGTAAGGCTGTGCTGTGGACTCAGCCTGCCTTCCCCACGAGCTGGGCTTTGTCTGACCAACTTCTTTACCATCAGTAAAATGGCTCCGCGACGGTGCAGGCTGAGCGGCTACGCCCAGCTCATGCCACCCTCGCATACTCCTGCCATGACGGCTTCTTTTCCAGATGCGCCTCTGTGTTGGCTATAAGGACACCATTCAGCGTCCCACTCTGCCTGGGCAAGGGAACACAACAGCTGTTTCACTGGGAGGTCACTACAAAACATTGAGTGTCCCAAGAAATCCTCCTTTCATCAGTCCATGCAAGCAGCTTGGAAGGATTTGTTTAGCCTTATTGTTGGAGCGGGAAGGCGCAGCCCGCCCGCGCCAGGGCTGGGGTCAGCATGGGCTGCCCACACCTCGCTTTATCCCTTGTCTGGGGGGCGAGCATGGGGCAGGAAAAGCCTCAAACAGCTTAAAAAAAAAAGTTTGGTCGGGCTCTTCTTTCAGCGCGACTTTTTATAAGTGAAAGGCCAAAGGGAAGCAAAAATACCACAAAGCAGGGATGCCAAGTGCTGGGGGTTTAGTGCTGCCACCGCACAGCTAACCAGCCCTGGCAATTTATTCCTGCCATCAGCAGATTGCTGGAAAGCTGGCTTTCAAGAGCATGGCAAGGAAAGGCAGACCGGATCTTGCAGTCTCAGGTCTGCTCCTTCGCAGGATTCTCATTACCATCACATTCCTCTGTCTCCCTGGATGCTCAGGGCAACAACCTGTAAGAGCAGGACAAAACAAGGAACTTCCCAGCCCGTCTGAAAAGCCAGTTTATAATTAGATCGAGTCACATTTTCCACTCCTCCAAATTCAGAGCTTGTTACTAAGCGTGCACTGAAAATGCCAAATTCTCTGACTCGGTCTCGCTGCAGGAAAAAGATAAGCGTCCCCCTCAACCTCCCTGCAGGAATCTTATCAGCTCATCTTATCGCTCAGATTGCAGCGTGGCAACCAAGCAAAGCCCTGCCCAAGTCCTCCTTTGCCTGGACCTGTTCCAGGCACTGCCATTTATCCCCGTGTGCTCCCCTGTAAATAGCAGCTGTTGCTGCACCTCCCAGTTAGTCCAGGAAAACCGGGGACCTCAGGGAGGAGGTGAAGCTCAAATGCTTTGACACAGAGAGCCTTTTAAGATACCCAACTTGATGACACAGGCCCTTGAGAGTGCTCTTTGCTTCTCTTCTTCCTTTGAGAAATGCCACTTTAATAAATTTCACATTCAGTTAAAATGCTTTGAAATAAAGATCATTGCAAGAGGGGAAAAAAAAAAACAAATCAGTATTTTGTGGTTTTCTTCCCTGAAAGCAAGTGTGTCCTGGCACTGCAGGCTGGCTGCCAACATCCAGCCCTTGGCTTCAGGGCTGGAGCAGGATTGAGGTGAGCAGCACAGCCCTGACAGTAGATACCCATGTCAGGACTCCTGCAACTCAATCTCTGTGGATCCTGTTCATAAATCCAGGTCCCTGACATCTGATGAGAGCAAAGCTGTTCAATAAAAGCCACTTCAGCAGATGGCAAATAGAATAACTATTGGAAACTCAGCCTCCTGCTTGGAAAGTTTAGTGGTAGACGTGGCAGTGTTGGGTTAATGGCTGGGCTCGATAATCTAGAAGGTATTTTCCAACCTAAACAACTCTGTGATTCTCTGAAAGCATGACTCCTTTTTTCCCAAATGGATATCCAGTCTCTGATAACCTCCAAACCCGCTCCATAGCTGCACTGTGTAATCCATCTGAGTGAATTCCATTGTTCTAATCACTTTCCCACCAGCTATGTTTGCTGACAGAGACAGCTTCTCAGGGCCTCTGCTACGTGTTTTACCTGTCTTCCTAACAAAGCCCTGGTGAAACTCTGCACTTCAAACCTAAAAACAATCAGGGGCTAAGACACAGCCGGGAATGCTCACGTGTGCTCACCTGAGCTCCTGAGCACTGGCTACAAACCCACGCAGATCTGCTCTGTGGGATCCATCCCACACCGAACACTACCAGGACTGAAGGCAGGTCAGCAGCTTTACATGGCCTTCAAGGAAGACACAGCAAATCTCCTGCTCTGGGAGGGATGTGCCTTAAGAAGCAGTACACACCAGGAGTTTCTCTCCTTCCAGCACGCTTTGTAGATCCATCTTTAAACAAAAGCCATTTAACAGTGTCTCTATGTATTTAGGAGATCAGACTGTGCAAGGGCTCACTTCCTTGTGGGTATTGTATCCTTGTGGGGAGATCGTACCTCGGCTGGTGGGATGAGTGGAGAGCCATGTTTGGCAACAGCCACCGCGCCAAATCATGCCCCTCACCTCATGTCCTCTTCTGGGGCTCAACAACTGGAAGCAGCAAAAACTACAGACCTGGGTGTTTCAGCTGATAGGAAGATGTCCAAACCAAAGCAAAGCAGACATGGAAAAGCAAAAGATCGTAGGATATATCAAATAAGGTTATTTATAGAAGAGAAAAGGAAGTTTTGATGCTTTTATAGAAGGTTCTGGTAAAATTTCATCTGGAATGTTTTGTAACGCTGTGGTCATGCAAACATAAGAAAAATAAACTCAAGTTGGAGGAGGTGCAGAAGACAGCTGAACAGCTGAGGGGAAGGAAAGAAAGCTTATTTTATGAGAAAGACTAAAGAGGTTGGCTTGTTTAACCTAATAAAATCAAGATGGCGAATATGCCTGTCACCTATAAATACATAAGGGAAGTAAATATTATGAAGGTAGAATTGATTTAGGCTAAAGGGCAGCACATATAAATATTTCTAGCCATCTCTAAATTTAGGCTAGAAGCTGCATTTTTTATCAGAGCAGCCAAATTCTGGAGCAGCTTCAAACAGAAGTGGCAGGAACAGGAAATCCAACTGGTCTTTGACCGGAGCACGATCTGTTCTTCAACAGGACACAGCTGAGAGGTAACAGGTCAGACTCCACACAGTCCTCAGTGGAAATGGGGTAAGGAGATGATGACTGGTGAGGGTACCAGCACCACTGTCCACCTTTACTCTGCCCCAGCCAGCATCTGCCAGGAGCCAGTGGGAGCCAGTGGCAACCCGCCCTCACATTGTCTGTATGGCAAGGAGGCTGTATGATACGGAGAAATTGGGTGTATTAACCCAAACCTCATAAAAATACCAATGTTTTGGTGTCAAATGTGACAGAAAGGGCTGCAAGGTGCCTTTTAGGAAGGCACAGCAAGGATTTTTAATTTCCAGCCACCTCCAGGCAGCAGGAGAGCAGTCTTGCAGCCAGAAGCCCTGCTGTAGTGACAAAGCTAGAGGACAGCATCTGGACTGACCTGCTGCCAAATCCAACAGCTGGAATACCTGCAAGCTCCAGCTGCTCCTCAGAGGACATGATACTGCCTGACCAAGGCACTTGCTTGGGAACACAAGGCACAGGGGAAGGGCGTTACCACGGCCACAACGCCTTGCAGGCAGCTGGCTCTGAGCAGTGTGGAAACAGACTCTGAAATTAAGGCACGTGGTAGTTTTTTTACTTCTTTTCTCTGCAGCTTGAGCACATTCAAATAAACTTGCTTTTGTCCTTGGCCATAAAATCTCACCTGTTGTTCAGCAGCTTTGGGGGTGGCAGGGAAAGGCTGGGGACTGCTCCCAGGAGCACATACCTGACTGTGCAGGAGTGCGTGCCTGCGGGGCACTCCTCCGCCACGCTGCACATGCCTGGCGTTGTTTCCATCCCACAACCCAGTTTGCAGAGAAAAATATTTTGTCTACAGCTAGCTGGAATCTGCTAACAAGCAGGGAGAGGATCTGAGAAGGAGCTTCAAGGCGATCCCCTCCACAATCCTAGAAATAATCAGTGGGAATGATCTAGAAATGAAGCAATCACACTTTCTCCAGGCTCCAGTGGGAAGCTCCTGGGAGTCTGGGGACAGTAACTCTCAGCATTTTTTTAAAAAATTAAAAATTGTAGACAATTTCTTTGAAATTTAAGTGGAAAAAATATAGGCAACCATATCTCACTGTAAACCCTGCCCCATCTCAGAAGGCACAGCCCTTATTCTTTCTTAGCAGGGTTTAAGTACACCAGAGAGCAAGTATTATGCTTTTACTGCTCCAGCTGAGAAATGCCAGGCAGCCTGAGAAAAAGACCAGAGCAATTTGCCCTGAAATTTACCAGTAAAACAAAAATGCACCCTAGCACCCAACTGCCTACGCAGTTCTCACCAGCCAGGAATCAAATCCCCATAGCAAAGGTCAGCTGTACTCAGCAAGGAGAGCTCTTCCAGAGACAGCAGCTAAGTGAGAGCCTGCTGCACTTTTAAAATCAATTTCAAGGTGAACAGATGCAACATGCACTCGGCTAAACCCAGGGATGAGCATGAAAATCGCTCCCAGAGTTTGTTGAACTACACACAACCAGCAGCTGCTGGGTCCTGCTGCAGCCCAGTCTGTTCCAGGCTCTCCAGGCGTGTTGGTGTTGGTCAACACACCTCACACCATGGCAGAGGTATAATTTGAAGCCATCAGGTGGGGTGGAAATAATCCATCAGTATTTTCCTGCAGCTACTCGAGCTATCACAGATGATTTTTGTGCTAGGAAAAGACAACAGAGGAAGCTGTGGTGTTATATAAATACTGACAGTTATTCCTGCCATCAAAGCAGCTATTAAACAACACCAGAACAAGCCACTCGGATGCAAAATCCCAAACCAAAGTTACCATTTCTGTAACATGAGATCTGGGGCTCACCACACCCGCCCGGGCTCTGGCAGCCCAGTGCTGTACAGGTGCCCTGTGCTCCGAGCACAAGCTGTGGGTGAGGCTGGGCAGGGACTCAGCTGTGGCCAGCTCAGAGTCACCGAGACCAGCCTGGCCCCTTCCCCGACTCCTCTGGCCAGGGGCTCACTCACTGCCCTCCTCGCCCTGTCTGACCCTCTGTCCATAACAGCTGCATTCTTCAGATTTTCTGAAGCAAGTTTCCGCGGCACGTCGTGGTCCAGCACCCTCGCTGGGGCCAGCGGGATCACGTATCAGGGCTGGGATAACTGTGTGACTGTACACCGAGCTAAACCAAACCTGCCTTCAAGGAGAAACCGAGATGTCAGACTTGCTCCTGACTTGCTCTCCATCTCCCTCTGATCTTCTGAGACACATCAGAAGCTTGTCTTTTTATAATGCTTTATAATGCTCTTTGAAAAGAAATCCTGAGATTGGAAGGCAATTCTGTTTTTTAAAAACAGAATTTTCTGAATTCCACGTGATCCAAGCAAACCCTTCCAGGAAAGGACTACCAGTGAGCACACCTGTGTTTGGCCATGTCCCTACCCTCCTCTGGGCTATTCTAACCCCTTCCTGCACTCAGGACTGATTCCAAAACTCAGTTTTCAGGTCCTTGCAGTGCCAGTGGTGTGAGGGTAAGTCAGACAAGGGGAAAGGCTACCATCTTTCCCAAGGGGACTTAGGGGCAAGGTCAGGAGAGACTGTCACAGGCAGCACAGAGCCCTGCTGGCAGGACAGGGTGTTTGTCTGGCAATGTTTTGTTACCACAGTGAAGCCAACTCCCCGAGCCTGAGCAGCAGTCCCAGGGAATCCATCATTCCCCAGATCCCACGGCAACATCTCCTCATGAATGTGCCCATCATTCCAGGGGCAGAGCATCTCATAGTTTAAATACAGCCAACAAACCCAATTAGTCATCCCTGACAAGTCTTCTCTGTTACAGAAGAGAGGAACTTTGCAATGAGGTGAAACTAATTTTTTGTAAAAATCCTTCTCCCGTAGTCCTACAAAACTGTAAGGCTGCTTCCCAGCCACCCTCATGACCCAGCCCATCAGTGGGGTGACTCGCTCGATCCTGCATGAATATAACCAAAAACGATCCTTGGGGAACGGTGTTTCTCACCTGGACAACTTCTCCATTGGAAGCAATTAAATCCGTGGGGATGGAGACTCTGAAGTAGCGTCCCACCACCGCAGAGCTGTCGGGTATGCCCACCACAGCCGGCACAGTCTCCCGGAGGTCCGAGAGCACCGAGTGCATGGAGGCCTCCAGCTGGTTTTCCCAGTCCCGAACCACTTCTGCTGGCTCGCTGGGCCAGTGGCAGTGAGCAGAGGCTGCCAGCAGCAGCACGGGGAGCCAAGTCCTCCCCAGGACAGGGGGCTGCAGTAGGCATCCAACAGTCATTCTTCCAAGGGGCCTCGGCAACGGCGCTCCAGCTGGAAAGGGGATCACAGGGAATCTGCAGGCACCACAGCACAGGTAGGGGATCCACCAGTTCTTCACAGCAGCCTCATCCTAGGAGTCCTGGGAACCTGGTTAGACATAGGAAATCCAATCAGCACATTCATTAAGATACCCAAGCCAGCCAGTCACCTCACAGTGACCGGGCAACGGGCAGAGGGCTACTTGCCATGCTACTCTCTGTGCCTCAGCTTTCGATTTAGCTGCGAGTTACCACAATCATTAGAGAGCACGAGAGCTTCTCAGCTCCTCTTCTGACACAGAGCATCTCCAAAGAAACAAGACCCTCCTGCTTTTCCATGCACACAGCTGTGTTTCTGCTGCTCTGGAGACACGGCACCCCGAGATAGCCACAGGAAGGGAGACAGGGGAGATACAACCAAAGCTGACACTGAGCACAGCACTAATAGCTGACCTTTCAAGGCAAGATGAAGCCAGGCTGGAACATCAGCGGATTTAAATGCCAGTTACCCACTAGGAAAGATAGCAAGAAACCTTTGGAAGTCCAAAGCTGCCATCCTAATGGCTTGATGCATGACAGATGCTTCTGCTCCTCTGACCCATGAGCCTGGTTTTCAAGCCAGGTCTCCTCTCAGGTCCAGCTTCTTGTATTAGCGTGTTCAGACTTGATCTGCGGGCCTGCAACATGCAGCCCCAAATCAGACTGGAGCGAGCTATGCACACACAGTGTTTCATGCTGCCAGCCAGCTCTCTCCTGCTTGCACAGCTCACCTGTCCTCATACTCTGCCAAGGCACATCTCCAGCTCTCCCTCACTTTGTTGTTTTGTTCTTTCCCGTCCTCCTCACCATTCCCTCCTCCCTGCTTCCCTGCATCTCCTTTCTCTCTTTCGTTCCTTTGGCCATCCTTTCCTTTGCTTCCCCAGCTACTTCTCCTTCCAGACTGCATTCAGACATGGCACATAGTCACAGATCTGTGTCACCATGTTCCTCTTCACAGACTGCTTGCAGGAAACCAGTGGATTCACGGAATAGGACAGAGCCATTTGGGACCCAGGGGCAGCTGTACTGCCCACTATGGCGTCCCAGAGTGGGTTTGCAGCCAGCACAGCCCCTGGTAACAAATCTGCAGTAATGAGTGGAACAGTGGGTTACACAGGATGGCAGGACAGACACCCAGACCAAGTAGGTGTTGTTCAGCGCCAGGAGCACACAAGATTGGGTTCCCTCACGCCTTGAACCAACTCCTTTTTCCCAGGCTGAGTGAGAAGTGGCTCCAAATTCCCAGAGCAAACCAGCACAGCTCCTGACCACTGGCTCCCAGTCTGATTTATTTTAGCCTGTTCCATCTGCACCATATGATCCACATCAGGATGTCCCAAGAGACCCTGGAGCCAGTCCGTGTGGGAAGGGAAATCCCACTGCTTCTTGCCCTTGCAGAGCTCCCGGAGCAGCACGACAGGGCTCAGCCGCCTGCTGTGCCGTGGCCAGGCAGGGTGCCTTGCCCACCAGAGGCTTGCAGAAGCAGGCAGAGGGTCTGCCCATGCAGGCACCCAAATCCAAGGCTACCACAGCAGGCTCTAGGAATAATAGGGGAGATAAGGTTTGGTTGCTCACCCTAAAGCCTGAGCTCCAGAGAAGCTGAGGCAGCGTGCAAGGACCTGCACATCCGCACCCCTCAGCTGGCCTTTCACAATAAACCCCACACAGAGAAAGGCTGACACCTCCCACCCCAAGGTAACGGGCCCAGGGCACAGCTGCAGCTGGCACAGAGGGCTGTGGGTAGTAGGAACTAGGAGCTGAATGCAATAACCTCTGGCTACAGGATGCACGAGGCAGATACCTGATCTGACTGCTGTTCTGTGGAGAACCTGTCTCAAGTGAAAGGCGGAGGAGACAGCAGAGCCAGGATAACATTGCTGGGAACCACAAGACAGATGGGAAGATGGCTGGTGAGAAGGTCAGCGCCACAGAAAAGCCCACTCCCTGCTGCTCTTGTGTTTCCAACTGTCTGAGCCGACTGGGAGGGGAATATACCAGATGAAACAACAGGGAAGGCAAAGCCAGGCTCTTCCCAAAGGCAACGGAACACAGAACCATAGAATATGCTGAGTTGGAAGGGACCCATCAGGATGATCAAGTCTAACTCCTGGTGCTGCATAAGACACCCCAAGAATCCCACCATGTGCCTGAGAGCCTTGTCCAAATGCTTCTTGACCTCTGTCAGCCCTGGGGCCGTGACCATTCCCTGGGGAGCCTGCTCAGTGCCCCACCACCCTCTGGGTGAAAAACCACCAGCAATGGGTGGTCTTCACCCAGAGAGAGGTGCCTGAGCTGCTTCTCCAGAGGTTATCCTCAGCAAGTGGCTGGTGGGTAAGGACAAGTCACAATCCCCATAGGGCACATCTCTCCAACCAGCTCCCTGTGTGGTCAGAGGAGGATCTGACACACTGCAGTTGATTTCGGATGAGCACAGAGTCATCTCAGCAGGTAAACGAGTACCACAGTAGATGTCTGGTGGAGAATATCCAACAGGCCATGAGAATGAGCTACAGAGATGAAGCAGACACCTGCAAGAGGTCCTGAGGAAGTCACTGCTCATCACGGTGGGAAATCAGGGGACTCTTGTCCCTGCACTGTGCCGTAAAAAGCTGAAAGAACTACCTTTAGCCTCCACGGAGCCTGGAGCATGGTCACTGCAGTGATGGCGCCTTGTCCATGAGCTACTTCTCCTGAAACCTGCCCGTTGGAAAGTCCTGATGGGTATGGCAAGCATGGGCAGGATCAGAGACTTGTAGCAGGGGAGGAACGTGGCAGCAGCCCTGTGGCTGCTGTGGGGCCGAGATGCTGTCAGGGAAACGTGGCTGCCTCTCACCACTGCACTGAGCATCCACACCTGAGCAGAGGACAGACACCCCAGACAGCCAGACACACAGTGTACTGCACGAGGCTGTAAAAACACCTGGAGAGGTGCTTCAGGTCAGTCCCTGCCCTGCCACGCTGCAGTGCAGCTCGTCCATGAGTGTGCTGCAGCTCTATGTTGCTCAGCCAAATGACATGATCCAGCCTGGGGCATTTTTGTTGGATGGAGAGAAGCATTTGGGCAGAAAGGAGCTGTTTCTTGATATCTGTGGTGAGCAGGAGAGGAAGATGAAGTCATCACCTATTTCAGAAACACTTATCGAAGCGGGCACCAAACACTGCCCAATATGTGCCCCTCAGCCCAGCAACTGGCCATTATGTGCTCGTGTGACACTTGCAGGTTGCAAATTCAGAGTTTCATCTTAGGGGAACTACAGAAGAACAGGCTCAGCATATAGAAGTGGAGCACACAGGAGGTATAGGAGGAATTCAGTAGCTGATAACAAAGAACAAACAGAAGAGCTGAGAACAAACTTGAGCCACCAAAAAAAAAATCTCTCAACACAGCTCCACCTCACCACACAATGGACAGAAGCTGAAACACTGCCAGCCTCTCACAGTGTGTGAAGGCGGAAAAGCAGGGTTGTTCCAGCTATCAGGAGAGCTGTACAAGGCATTGCCCTGCAGTGCTGAGTCCACATGGACTATCACTGCAAGGTGGAATACTTTTTGGAACAGGAGATCCCTTGCCTAAAGCCAGTAGTGCTGCTCTGCAAATCCACTGGCCAGTAGCATTGTGGGTCTGGATGAGCTGCAGAAGAGTGCATGTTACCTGCAGCAAGGCTGGAACGAGCGCTGGGGACCTGCCTGGTGCCTATGCCTGGTTCGAGAGCCCACACCTCACATGGCACTACCATGGGCACAACCCTGACTCAGCCGAGAAATCATCCCAGCTGTATTTGGAAAAAGTCAGCATTCTGGGTCATTGTCTATGACCGGTGAGTGGCACAGAGCTGGAGCTCTCTGGGAGCAAAAACCTCAATGCTTCACACAGTTTCCCACAAATTCAAAACAGGGCCAAAACCCAAACACAGATGGAATTCTGCAGGCGGTTTTCTGCTGATCTCTGGGAAGCATCAGGCCATAGAGCTGACTGACTTAGACAACACTTCCCAGTTATGAGGGAAGGCTAGACCACCCCAGCTTCTCTACACGGCACCGTGCTCCTCCTTCCAGCAGGATCTGCACTGCCCAGTTTTGCAGAACAAACACAAAGGTTCAGGTTAGTCCTGAATTTCAGGATGTTTCACTCTGTCTGATCTTCTGAAAGAACCAACTTTCTCTTTATTCTCCTGCTTCTGTGAGAGCTCTTTTGGTCTCACGTTCAAGCCTTCAGAGTGTTGGATGAAACATCAAAGTCAGTATCAACATCTGCTTCAGTCCTAGTGCTTGCTGCGTGTGCCAAGCTTGATTCCTGATCTCCAGTGCCAAACCCCCTCGCAGAGCCATGGAACTGGGCCTGCTTGGTGAAGTTATGATGCTGCACTTGATATGATGCTGACTTGTCAAGGCAGTGCTGGAACTTGCTCCTTCTCCGTGCAGCTACGAGACCCACTGACACGGTAAGGACACGCTGTACCTTCGTTATCCAGGAATGCTGAACAGTGCAGGCAGAAGATGGGACTGAAAGGAAGGACTGAGAGCAGGACAAAGTAGCTACTCCCAGCCACGTATTTTCCCTCTCCTTCTGCCCATCACAGACCCAGGACCGTGGGGCCAGGGGAAGCATCCCAGACAGAGGAGAGTGACTGTCCTAGAAATGACTCTTCCTCCGTGGCCGATTACGGCACCACTTCAGCAAGAACCAGTGAAAGTGAAGTCTCTGTCCAGCTGCATCTAATCCAATTGCTCAAGCACACAATCACATCACTGGCCTGCTGTAATTAATCACCAGCAGCATATTAATGCCACTGAGCCAAGCGTGCAGAAAGCTCAAGGAACTGCCGTGCAATTCTTGACTCTGCTTAAGAAGGTATTTAGGAGTTAGGAGGAATCCCACTTACCTGATTGCTTATTTACCAATAACCTCATTAAAGGAAGCCTTAAACAAGTGACCTTTCTCTAAGGAAGCAAACTCAGATAAAAAGAGTCAGTGCAACTTTCCAGAGCAGAGCTATTGTCTCTGCAAAGATCTCCCGTGCGTGTTTCCACAGGAGGATCTCTGGGCAAGTCCCGTCAGCTATCGCACGCCTGCGAGTCAAGGCAGCGAGCAGCAGGAATGATGAAATCCAGCGTCCCCGGCCAGGCACACAAAGATGGCACTCTGCCGGACATGCTCCCCGCTCCAAAACACGACAGCAGGCACCCCCGGTGCCAGCCTGGCGGCGCGGCCCGGGCAGAGGCGGCTGGTGCTCCGTGCACGTCTGCGCTGTGCTGAAGGAGTCCGGGAAGGGGGGCAGGAGGGACAAACAGCTCGGGGTCAGTGTGTCTGGGCACAGCAGCCCATTACCAAGTTATGAACTAACAGTCTCCTCAAGCCCAAGAGCATGCTAGCCTGCATTCTGACAAGTAATATGTACAAAGAACACCCTGGAGCGTGAAACTTAGGAAACAGAGTTTCTGTACCTGCCCTGCTCCGGACGTACCCTGAAACAAAGGCAGCAGCCTTCCAACAGACTATGTTACAGGCTATGGGAAGTGCAGCAAATGCCTGTGGGGGTTATTTCCAACCTCAGTGGCCTCAGCCACGTACATTCACAGATGACCCAAGCTCCAGACGCTGCTGCACATGGGATGAGTTACAGCCAGGGTCGTACAGCAGAGCAACTGCACAGACACACTGGTCCCACACAGACTCAGGGCAGGCAGCTGCCATGAGGGAACAGGCCAGGCAGAGGACAGAAGATTCACCACCAGACATAGCTCCCCGCTCCACAGTGCTCGGAGTGACGGCATCCTGTCCTGCACAACGCTAACCAGGCATCCCTAGGGATGGTGGCCTTACACAGAGACTGCAAGACAAGCTCATGCAGTTTCCGGCTTATTGCTGCGCTCACAGCTGCCTGCTCAAAGCCACGTGTGCACCAAAACCAAAACAGCAGTAGCTCATGATCAGAAATCAGACCATGAGAGATCTGCCTGAGTGGGGAGCCCCAGATCTGTGCTCCTGAGGCCCCAGGAGCCCCTTCCACCCTCTCCCCCCACAGCCATCAATAGCTGGTCACCCCAGGGCACCATCAGCTCAGGAGGTACCAACCAAGCTGTACTCGATTCTTCACCCTAAAACTTCATTTCAACACGCTGTGCCCACCATGTATTGTCACCACATTAAACGTGGTGAAGGTGCCCAGAAGTGACACCCAGCCCAAAGGACATACACACAACAAGAGCTGCTTTTTTCAGCCTTGTGCCTTCTTGTATTTCTGCACTGCTCGTTTCCAGCACATCTGGTGTCAGTAACAGGAAACCCTGACGCCAAAAAACAACCTAGGGGAAAAAAACCAAACTCAAACAAACCCGAAACAGCAGTGCTAAAAATGTGTGCTGGGCAGGGAAACAAGCAGCATCCTCCTGCTGATGAGGAACTCGGCTGTGAACTGTCACCACCTTGTTGCTTTCAAGGCCCAGAGGCCACAGGCAGCTTCGTGACACTTGTGCAGGAAGTGGTCACAGCCATCGACACCTCACAGCGGTTTTTATTCTGCTAGAGCAAGCACCGAGATATTTAACTTTCCTGTAGCTGAGAGGAAGCTTTCTGCTACCTTCATTACCACTCTGTGTTAGTGAGAAAAGATGCAAAGAGCCTAATTTTCCTTTTTGCCCTGTATTGCATCTGTTTGTCCAGAAGCTGGGATACTACACTGCCCTCCCCAGCTGGGTACCCCATTCCCAGAAAAACTTCTTTTCCTGGAAGAGGTAAGCACTGAGGATATGCTCCGGTAAGCACTTCAGCAAGTGCTGTGCAGAGGAGGAAGCAGCCTGGCTGCCCCAAAAAGCTCCAGCCAGGGCACTCCTGCTGAGGTACGTGCAAAGGGCACTGCAGAGCAGCAGCAGAAGTACAAAGGACACCAGATCCCTTTTGGCAGCTGGACACGGAGCATGCTTTTTCTTCCTTGCAGAGCACATTTCCTCTGCAAGGTGCTGTGGTAAGACTTGTTCTGGAGGCAACACCTTTCCCAGCCTCCTGCAGCCCTGGGGAGGGATGAGTACGGTACCCAAAAGTGTCTCTCAACTACACACTTCCACGCTGACCTGACAGATTTGCTGGAAGACCATCTGGATGTCCCCCTGCTCATCCACCCTGCTGGACTGGCCCCTTGCAGGCTCTGTGTGCTCCTTGCCCTGTGTTTGAGCCATGTCTGGAGTGCCCGCTGTGCCTGACCCGCGGCAGTGACCGGCAGCTGCAGATTTTGGCTAGGCAACACTCCTGACTCTTTGATGAAAGTTTCAGCAACCACAATCAATCCATTCCCCCACTTTGTTATTCCCAGACAGCCAACTCAGATCGTATCTTCAAGTGCATTCAGTTGAAAGGAAACTCAGATATTATCTTCCCAAGTATTTAGAAGGCCTCAGAGATCTTTTTCTTCCCCCTGTAATTACAAACATTGCAGCCAGGTAGAACTGCCATTTGTTTGCTGCCAGCAGCCAGGAAAAATTAGGATATAAACATCCACCAACAAGCCAAAGCAGGGGACAGCTTCACCAGTGCCACCCCACACCTCTTGCATCCTGTGAGCTGGCCTCATCTCAAGGGAAAGCTGAAAGAGAAAAGTGATGGGAATCAAAAGTATAAAATGGATTCTTCCAGAGGGAAGCTGGAAGAGAACAAAGTGGGATGCACTGGGGCACTAGGGAGATGGGGAACAAGAGCCCACGCTTTCCTCTAATAAAAGGACCAGAAGCCAAACTAACCCAAACAAAATGGGTTTTCTCAAGGATCCAATGGGGTCATGAACACGAATGCTTAAACTTCACGTGGGTTTTTAAAAAAAAAAGGGGTGGGGCAGACAATTTTATAGAAGGCAGAGTTACCAAGGCAGCGTTTCTGGCTCAAGCAGCACTTGATCCCGGGACGGCATTCAGGGAAATGATGACTCGCATTCCTCTCCAGGCATCTTCTCCTGGCTGCCATTGGAAAGGGCATATAGGCTAAATATACAGCTGCAGCAGGGCAGAGCAAGGGTCTGTCTGCCTCAGGGCATGCACTGTAACGTGGCTTTGGCTTCACTTGTGTTTCCAGTGCACAGCCAGCCAGAGCAAGTCCCTAAAAACTCTGCTTATAACTCCTGGTTTTGTCTGAAAACAGAGCGAGAGTGCATAAAAATCCTAGTATTTAATTCTGTGTTTAAGGGAATGTAAGCTAAAGCTAGTACTAAAATCCACAGGAAATTAAACTAGAAAAGTTTATGGGGAAAAAAAAAAGATGGGACTAAGATCTCCTCCCATACAAATGCCATAAAAATGCATATTTTGAAGATAAACACAACAGATGCGTGTATATATCTATATACATACGCACACACACACACATACAAATGCTTTACAAGTTTCCAAGGTTTAATAAAAACCAGAACTCAAGGCACCAAGATAAAACTGGGAGTTTTGACTCCAACTTTCTCTTTAATAAGGAAAGTTTTGTAGCATACCGAATTCGTCACTCATTCTGCAATGAAGACCATGGCAACACAGAAAAGCATTTTAGCAGAAGCCACCCCATCCTGCAGGAGAGCTGGGACAGAGGACACCGGGCTGGCCGCTGAGGCACCTGGAGACAAGGCAAGAAAGCACATGGACACAAGAAGTAAAACACAAGATGTCACTTTTTAAATGTGAGGACTACGAGGCATCAGAGCCCGACCTTGTGTTCCTGAGCAGGCAGGTTGTTCCCCAGCAAGTGCCAAAGGACACGTGCAGGAGCAGCTGGCGTGACAGTCACCACTGTGTGTCCTGTCCCCTGGTATCACTCACCATCCACCAGCTGTTCCGAGTCTAATTCACACCCGTTAATGACCTTTGATAGAAGTCACCGAGCTGGAAAGTGGGTTTCTATCAAAGAGGAGGTTTCTGCTGCTTCAGAAACAGGTTTAAACCAAGCCACTATCACCGACAGGTGACTGCAGCCTTTCCTCTGCCCCTTGCTCCAAAGGGACAAAATCATCCATAAGCTTCCAGCAACACTTGAAATCTTAGCCTGGAAATCACTCCCTCCCTAAGCTGCTCAGCTGTACTGTGCAGGAGATGTTCTTTACAGCTTTAGTCATGAGCACTGAAACCAATGAAGCTAAAAAGATTTACATCTCTTGCTTGATTTCTTAATTGAATTAAAGGCTGAACAAAACCCCTTATGAGGCTTCAGAGAATCCACATGGAAGAGAAACAACGAATATCCTAATTGGAGAGGAAGCTTCCACTGGCCATTTTGGCTTAATAAGTACTAAGGAGTCCTTACAAAAAGAGAAAGACCCTGAGGGATAAACTCCTAGGTCCAGCAAGGCAGGAAGTCTGGAGTTCTGGAGTACATTACATGCTGAATGGGTCACACAGAGGAGAGAGCTGAGCTTCAGTGTCTTTTCAGCCCAAATTCTTCTACCTACCTGCTGTCTTATTTTTTATTTATTTAATTTAAATAAATAAAGTACAACACCTCTTCTGTCAATTAGCAACCAGAAGCTACCAGAGGGGAAAAAAACATGAAAGACACTGACAGGCAGGGCAGTTCTGCAAATCACCTTCTTAGGAAACTTGTTCAAACTTCCCAATCCTGTTCTGAAGGAAACCCTTCTGAGGCTCCATCTCTGGCCTTACACCTGAGCCAGAATGCTCATGGCAGGACCCTTGCCTGTGCTTTGACATGCTTTTTTCTTCACTAGAACAGCTTTTGGGCCTCCCTAGGACACGCTGGCCACCAGGCAAGCACTGGCTTTGTTAATGGTACTGAAGCAGGAGCACCCAAGCGTGGGCAGCTTGGGCAGGGGATCTTCCAGCGCCAGGAAGGTACAGCCTGAGGGCTGCAGGCACCAAAGCAAAATCTGAAAAGAAGAAAGTGTCGGTGGAGGTTTCAACTCCAGAGCCACCTCAAAATGCTGTTTGGCTGGAGTCCTTTGTGGAGACACGGCCACATTCCAAGGGTTTCTAATCACCTGCTGGGTATTCCACAAAATTCCTCAGATAATGAAATATTTCTAGCAGGTCCTTGAAAGTGCTCAAGCACTGTAATTTCCTACAGGTTGGTGTCACAGTGCCAAGACTGAGGCACTAAGCATAGGAATGGAAGGCAAAGCTTTGGATCTCTCCCCTACCTGCCGCTGCTACCAAGGGGAGGCAAAGCACCAAGAGCTGACATTAAGCGGAGACAGGAACCAAGGAAAGCAACACCAACAAAAACCCATTTTCAGCACTTCAGCTGCGTATGCAGCAGTATTTATGTTCTTTGTGGCAGCGTAACTAAGGGCAGGCACATTCTGTTTAGAAACATCCCGCCATTCCATCAGCTTTACCACCCCACCCTGCAACTACCAAGCCAAGGCACTAAGATTCAGCTTCATGGAGTTTCTCAGCCCTGATTTATTACTCAGCCAGCAACACTGCCACATATCTTCATTTAAATATATTTACCCCCCAGTGACTGATGCAGAGCAGCCTGGGCATCAGCTGTGGACCTCCAACTTACAATGTTTCTCATGAAAACTGTTCTAAACGCTTCTTGGCAGAAGGAGATAGAAATGTTCCAACTTTAACCATCAACCATAAAATGGGAAAGCTGCGAAATGAAGCGGCATTGCTCCCGTGTCACAGAGGCAGAGAAGCTCCTGGAGGAGGAATTAACTCCCTAAAGATCAGCAGCTTCCAGCTGGGCAACACACTCCCTTAAACCTGCAGAAATTCAGGAGTCACTAAAAGCCATCAAATGAATAACCTCTTCCTGCAGGTGCGCACTTTTATAGATGCCTTCTTTTCCTGGAGACCAGGAGTGAAGGGCTGGATTGCTTCAGTGACACTCTCTGCTCCTCACAAGTCACCTCTGGCCCAAGCTGGCCACCCTTTCCTTCACAGGGCAAGTCCAAAAGCAAGGTATCTCCAAGAGCACAAGCCTACCGAGGCAGAAGGACAGTGCATGGCTTCGCAGGTCCACCTCCTTCCCAGCTGCTCTGGTGCAAGAAGACTGATTTAAATGAAAAACCTTAAAAGACCAGACACTTAAAAGAGTCTGCATTGCATTCCTGCTGCATTAATTTCACTGGATTATATTTGAGCTAAATTATGTTGTTTACCTGCACTATGTAATTATAAAATAACCCTCATCTGGTTTTGACCATGGCCTCAATGGCTTCAGCCAGGAGCAGGGAAGACTGGAGCTGCTCATCACAGGTCCACTGGAGCAGAGATAGCTCCAGCTTTTCTCCCCACCCTGCTCTGGAATTGAGAAATCAAGAGACAAGTTCAATTATTGCAAGGCGAGACCAGACTTAGTCACTGCAGTATCAGTGAGATTTAAGCTTCTTTTTTAACACTAACACTCTGCCCCATCCATACGGCTATCAGGACACATTCAGCCACACTTCAAGCTCATTCCTTACACCAGGAATCACGCATTCAGGATCTGGGCAAGAAGGGCCAGAGAAACAACCCTGACAGAACAAAGCCAGGTTAACCAAATACTGTGCAGGGTAACCTGCTCCTCTCTCACACAAAGAAGTTTCAAGGGTTGCTCCGAGCAATCCCCCTGCAGCAGTTCCAAAATAAACATCCTGCCATTCCCTGATCCCAAATTCCACAGACCAAAAAGTCCAAAGGACTTAAAAATAGGATCAAACTGTCCTGCTCAGACACCAGACAAGTTATTCAAAACTGGGACCCAAGGACAAACTGGGTAAAGAGCATTCACAGAAGAAAGGCGAGGCAGAGAGACTGCAAGGACAAGACAAGGAAAACTTATGTTTTCCTTCTGTAAGCAGCCACAGAGCCTGTGTAGTGTCACACATTTGTAACAGTTAACTAGCTGGCATGGTATCTCGTATCAGACCTCAAAAAATGGCCCTGAGGTTTAGCCACAGCAGAAAAAATCCGGTAATTTTTTCCTCCTCCATCTTGTACAGGTCAGAGATGTTGAAAGCAAGACCTGAATGTTTACGAGGAAAAAACCCCTAAATTACAGTGTATTTCAAATAGTGAGAGCACAGGCTGCATCTCTCTATTTTGACTTGCAATTGCAGTTTTTACACAGGAAACAAAAGCTGCTTGCCCAGCTCGCTGACACTGTGTCCCACAGCTTCCTAGGTGACAATCCGGATGGCTGTGAAGGGACAGCAGCACGGACTCACAGCTGCACACTGACATGCGAGATGGCAGCAGCTGGGGCAACTGAAGTGGGCACATGAAAACATAAATTTAAGTTATAAAGAGAAAAAATGGAATAAGATGGGGCAGATCCTGTACTGACTTCATTCCCAGTGCAAAGAAACACAGTGGAGCTCGGGATGACTCCTTCTGCAAGAATCTCAAGAATGGGGGCAAAGTCATCAGAGCTCCAATGCATGCCCCAGGAAAACAGAGTCCGATGCCATTCTGAGGCAACAAGGAAAATTAAACCAGCACTTAGCTGAGTTTTGTAATAGTTTGATCCTCTCTGAGCCAAGCATCATCTTTTCTTGCTCACTGTGTGTATTTTGGACGCCCAAAAACCACTCTCCCCTTCACATCTTGGCCAACTTAGACATACTCTGTGTAACCCTTTGTAATAGCAGTGCTTCTATGCCCCTGCTTCCACTACTTGGAGCTCTGCTCCCACAGAACCACCCTCTCTGCCTTGGGGCATTCAGCACAGAGCAGAGCCCAGCCCCAGGCACAGTCTGTGCTGATGACCTCGGGAGAGAAATGACAAGAGCCCCACTTCCCAGCCAACAGCCACCCACAACAGTCCTAAGTGTTCCGAGAGCTGTGTAACAGCAGACAAATGCATCTGTCCTTAATCACTTCTGAATCCACCCCCCCAAGTCACTCTCACTTTGATTTCGGCTCAGCACTCGCCTGACCTTCATTGCTAATGCGATGTCCAAATCCCAGTAATTAGTTTAAGAGGGCATCCTGTTACCGAGCCCCCACTGGACTATCCTGGCTGTTCTCACAGTCACATTCCTATGGCTGCGCCTATATCCCAGCAAGTCTGAAACACTCCCCAGAAAAACCTGAGGGCTCACTGCTATCAAATAGCACAGGAGAACATAAACAGTTTAGCACGAGCATATGGGCTCTATGGACAGAGATGCACAAGCACTGCAGGAAAAAAGGCAGTCCTGGAGTTGCAGGGAGGCTGTGGAGCTCTGAAGGTGTGTTCAGCTTGCCTTCGCTTTACAGAGCTGCTGCAGATGTGGGGAAACAATTAAACTGCTTATCACAGTACATCCCATTCAGGTTCCAGAGCCGGAGAGCAATTCCAGTCCCCAGGTGGCAAGCACAGCAATTAGGTACCCAACGACATGCACCAAAGCTTTGCTCTGCTTATATTAACTGCAGCGGTTATACAGTATTTCCTTGGCTCACTGTCTTTAACAGATTGTTGGTTCAGGGACGAGATCAGGTCAGTCTCGCAAGACCTTGTTGCACCTTGTACAGCATTTGGAGGATGCGGAATGGTCCAGATGTGGGCAGGGAACTTATAAGTACTTCAGCTGAGCCAGTTACAAAGCCTGGTCACAATCCCCATTTCCTGACCTGGAGGGGCTGGGCTTAAAGTTCAAAATTAAAAACCGAATTACACCACAGCCAGGATCTCTGCAACAGCCCCACCTCTGAAGAGCAACTGTGGATCGGCCTCTTCTGAGCTTCAGAACGGGTTGTAGGGGGAAAATGTGGTTTTAGCAGCTCAGTCCATCCCTTATAAAGCAGAGACACTATGCCAAAAATAACTTGGCTTACTAGTTACAGTCACCAAGCACTC
The DNA here is from genome assembly GCA_013397725.1 of Rhagologus leucostigma. Taxonomy (NCBI): domain Eukaryota; kingdom Metazoa; phylum Chordata; class Aves; order Passeriformes; genus Rhagologus; species Rhagologus leucostigma. The sequence goes on along the minus strand of VZTD01005494.1, from coordinate 1,344,402 downwards.
ACTCAGCAGCTGTCTGATCAGGGACCGCAACACTGTCCACACTGCAGCATCACCACAGTCAACTGTTCAGAGCTAACAACAAATCCAGGTTACAGATCTGAGACTTCTTCCTCACACAAAAAAAAAGCTTTCAAAGGTAATGATGATGCCTCCTACTGCAGGCAGCAGCAGCCAGACTGCCTCTCACTTATTCCTCAAGACCTTATGTCAGCCAGGAGCTTTGCTCACTGCTGTAGACTGAGCCTAAACCCCCCCTCTCCCAACAGAGTATGATGCTGCTCTAGGTAATACAGGCAACAACTAAAACCTCAAGGCTGCAAATAATGAGTTAAAAAGTCAGAATACCTGAGAATTAAGGCTGTTTGCGAGGTGGTCCCAGCAAGTACCAGTTTACTGCTTTTCTCCACCCCTACTCCAGCTTCTCTCTGCCTTTGGGACAGGCGAGCCCATCACCCACCCATGACTGTCAGCAAGCAGCCCAGGAGAAACTAGATCCTGCTCCCAGCACTGGGATAGTGGCAGTGGCAGCACCTCCCTCCCACTCCTAGCAATGATTCAGCCCCTCAGGCCCTGGGCTGGAGGAGGTCCTGGATGGACAGGATCTATGAAAACCAGTCTACAAAGCACTGGTGAATTGGGAGCCTTGCAGACGCCTGTAACCTGATAAGATCCATAAGATACAGGGCATTTTGCTGGGAGGGGAGATGGCACATCCACTGCAGTCAGAGCCTGGGGCAGCCAACTTTCCATGCAGCCTTTGTGCCACCCAAGCATCTCTCAATGCAAGCAGTTAGGGGCTGTTTGGTTTTTAAATACTGACAAAATAAAACTTTTTTAAAAATCCTTGAACTCTTGGAAATGGCTGAACTGCTTCTGCTGAAAAGCTGAAACAAAGCCTGAGGCAGGGACACAGCATGGAAATTCGGGCATGGGAAATTCCAGTGCGAGCAGTGAAGTTCAAGAGTTAAACTCGACTCCAGACAGTCTCTGTGGCAGGTAGCGTGACCGGTGTCACCCAGACACCGCTGCTCCACGCTGCCCTGCGGAGGCAAAACTGCCCCAGCAGCTAAAGCAGGCCACCCCACACCCAAAGCGTGAGCCTGAACCCACTCCAAACGGGAGGTGATTTAGGAAAGTCCTGCACGAGGGAGCTCTGGCCAAACCACTGCAAGTGGGAGGCAGCTCCTTGGGAATGTGCTGTGGGGCTCACGGCATCTGGACGTGCGCGCTCCCCGGTTACTGCCGCTACGCCCTGCCCGGCACAGCCCCCGCTCCATAACTCCCCTTGAAGGCAGCTCCATGGGAACATTACTCACCAGCTGACCCACTTCCCGTTGGGAGCTGGGCAGGGCAGCGGAAGCAGGCCGGATGCCAGAGTCCATAGGCCAGGGGCAAGGTGCTCCAGGCAGGATGCGGTCAGGTAGCACTGGGAATGGCACTGGGACTGGAATCGCTGCTTCGACTGCTGCTAAACTGCTTGAAAACCTGAAGGCAGCACCTCCTCAACACAAGCCCCCTTTAGCCAAGGTGGGGCCCTGTGAGCAGAGTCTGGAAAGAGCATTTTGCTGCTGGAAAAAGGGATGTTTCTGAGATCTTTATTCTGTGTCGTAGTCCTGCCTGCTCCTTTATTCTCACTGTGCTTATTCCTTGGGAAAGCTATTTCTTTCTTCCACGGCTCTTTCACAAAACCAAGAAACAATCCGAAGAAAAACTGATAAGAAGGCTTGGGGCAGATGTGCCTTTATTTTTCTTAAAGATATCAACTATCTAAATCAGCAACGTCCCTACAAAGGCAAATCACTGCGAGCTGGAGCTGGGTGCCCGGAGCACTGCAGACAACAGCAACATCCACACCAGCTGAAGTAGCCAGGGAAAATACCTGCAAGTCATTGAAGGAGAGGTCTAATCACATCACCTGCAAGCCTATGGCTTATCCTGGGCTTTGCAAGGACCAGTGTACAGAAATGGAGAGGATCTGAAGCACTGGGATAACACATGAATTCTGACACAAGCACAGCAGCCAGAATGAAAGCTCGGAGGGAAAACATCCGTAATGTCGTTTGTGACGGCAGGTTTGCTCTGCTTGTAACGTACACTGCCAACACTCCCGGGAAAGATGCTTAGAGATCGACAGATAAAGGCTTTTCACCATTCAGCCTGTTATTTCATGTAAATCGGGTTGCCCTGCTACAAAGAGGAATTTCCATATGAAGTGAAAAGAGCTCAAAAAATCAGCAGCAGCCACACCAAACCATGGCTCAATCTCTCTGAACCCCCGACGACCAGAGGATCCTGCTCCCCTTTTCACAGGTGCAGATCTGCAATCCAGAGTGTCACTCTTCTCACTCAAAAATGCAAGTGATCTCCTCAAAGCACCACCTCCTTAAAATAGGGTTTTGTCCACTGAAATAACTCCAGATTCCTCTGAGATATGAAGTCATGTTTTGAAAAGCAACAGTGCAGCAAATTCAATTAACTAATCGAGTCTGTCTTCTGCTTGGGCACCATGGAAGCAAGACTTCCCAAATCCCATCCCTGAGATGTGGCATGTTATTGATGAGGTGTGCTGCTGCAACCCTTCCAGTGTGATTTACCAGGTCTGCCCCCCGACCTCCTGGAGCAGGGAGTCCTGCACCAAACATGGCATGCTCCAGAAAACCGGGAAATCTACCCTGCTCTTAACTTCAACCTCGGTAGAGGCTGGAGGGAGTTGGAGAGGACAGCAGTAAACCAAGCCAGAGGCAAACAGTAGCTCTTTAGAGGAATAAACCACTCGTCAGCCTGTCGTGATTGATAAGTACATCTGCCAGTCCCCACCTGCTGTTCACATTCCTGGCATTTCTATCTGCAGCATTTTTTCCCCAACTGCTGCAGAGGAAATTTAAAGGAAGGGAAACAGGCCCCAGCTTAAACAAAATGAAGAGATATCGGGCCAGTTTTCTTGCATCACATTGGGCAATCTGCTGAAGGGGTTTATTGCAGGAACCCCTGAAGGTTCAGAAACTTGTAATGGGTGTTACGTGCTCACCTTTGCTCCTTCCTGCCATCATACCTCTATTAAATTCCTGGCAGATAAAGCAGGAGGCTCCAAAAAAGTCTCTGCAGCCTCCAGCCACACAGCCAAGTAATTTTCTGCACTGGTCAACCACTCCCTAGAACACAAGGGAGATAAGGGTGAAAACACACCGACTTCTCCAAAAGAGAGATGGCTCTGCTGCCTTCCCTGCTGCTGATGAGCACAGGCAGCAGGGAGAGCAGGCAGGACAGCTGCTTAGAGCAGCAGCAGATACTGCTGGGAGGGCAAGAGCAAGAGTTTAGTTCTGGTTTTCAGTCCTGCACACGGGCTAGGAGTTTCTCCTTTTCATCATTAGTTTTAACATGGTGAGAAGGTGATGGAAAATAAACCGGTACAGTTATAGCAGAGGGTGGAACATGAGCCTGCTTGTTGTCAGAATAGGAAAAAGCAGCTCTGAGGAGCTCTTAAGAGATTCGGTGTCTAAGTTCCCAACCTCTCTGTCAAACTAGATCAAAATTAGCTATTAGGATCAAGTTTATTAGAGCACATACCCATACTGAAATCCTATCAGGCTGGTTGCTGCGAGGAGCCAAGGCAAAGTTGTGTTTCTGGAGTGCCCCAGCACCCATCTAAAGTGATTTCCTTTCACCGAAAGATGAACTTGCACACAACTGCAAACGAATCTATGAGGTTTTACTTATTTGCAGTCTTTGGGGAAGGAGGGAGGAGGCAGCAGGAAACAATTGCAGCTTTCCCCACGCCTGGAAGATGAGCAAAATGTGAACAAAGTTTTTATATCAGCCCAGGGTGGATATTTCCATGGCAGGCAGCACCACTCCTTAGGGCAGAGAGTACAGCAGAGCCTTTATAAATCAGGGAGAGTGCGATACAAAATCTGAGTGACCCTGGACACTCCTGGGGAGGAGCCCAGTCCCGAGACCTGTGGCTCCGAAAGGACGCCCCAGACCCTGGGAGCACCAGCCAGTCCTCTGCAGACTGTTTTTGAGTGTATTTCCCAAAGCTGCCACACTCACATGAAGTAGCCCAAAGTTAGTGGTGGTGGGGAGAAGGGGAGGGCAAGCCAGGGGTGAGCAGCGTTTGATTAGCCGGCTAATGTGTGCAGCTGTCCTCTGGTTTTACGGCCCTTGGAGGAAATTTAAACAGGAACTTTCTATAAATTAACTGCCCATAAAATGAACATGTTTTCTCAGCGCACCAGAAGGTCGGGAAAGGTCTGCTCAGCCCCCTGTTCCCAGGACACGGCCAACACCCTCCACAGTTGCTGTTTCTCTGTCTGAATCACAAGAACGTGGATGGAGCCCGTGCAGCAGTGAGCTGGCAAAAGCATGCTTGCAGAGCAATCAGAGTCATTCTCCATTCACAGCAAACTAATAATTTGTCTTGCCCCTAAAATCCCCAATGCAATCCAGATATCTAAGTAATCTTTGTCCCAGAAAACAAACTATACCCTGGCCTTGGAGAAACGGCTCCGGCTCCGCTTGCCAAAGTCCTCGCAAGGCTGTTTATTCTGCGAGAGCGACGCACACGTCGATTTCAACTCCTGCCAGGTCTCGAGGCTGCAAGCGATAAGGTGGTTATGGACACTCTCCCCCAACCCTTCTGGTTTCCTCTTCCTCGAGAGGATTATTTAAGAGTTGCCCTTAGGGATATTCTGTTGAAAAAATGCACCTGACATGTTCCCAGTTTTGATGAAATCAGGAGGATGGGAAAAGCCAGGGTGAAGCCAGTGCAGCAAATACGGGAAATAAAAGAAATAAAGCAAATTCCTCAAGGGTGCATGAGGAGGACAAGTGTGTGTGGTCACCCTGAGCCACAGGAGGAGAGGCCCTGTCACTGAGGACCCTGGGAAGGGCCGTTTCAGCAGGGGACAGGCTGGATCATCCCAGGAAAGGAAGAACGAGGCATTTGGCAGAAGGGCTGAATTCCTCTGGCAACAAAGGTTAAGCACACACAGCTGCACCTGTCCCGGGGAAAGGGACCCACGCCAGGTGGGGAAGGAGATCACAGCCCCCCCAGCATCCTGCTCTGGGATTGTCGGGCAAGAGCAGCAAATTTCCCATGGTGGGGGGTGAGCACAGACCCCTTCTGTCACACTGGCTCTCCCAATCTGCTGGCAGCAGCCCTGGCTGCAGCACGCCAGGGAAAAGCTGTCCAAAACACCTATGGAAACGTTTGGAAGAGCTGAAAATAGAGTTTGGAAAACAAACGCTGACCAGCCACACAACTCTTCCAGGAATATATTAAGCGTTAGTGTAGTTGCATTCCAGCCCCTGAATATATTTTCTATAAATAAATATTTTAAATCCCTTTGTTTCAAAATTTATTATATTAGTCAAGTGCAGTGCAATGCTTCACATTTTAGACCTGCAGGCTGCCAGCCAGAATTGCTGCTGATTTTTAAAACTGTGCTGTGCTACCTAGGGTATGCCATAGAATCACTTTTAGGTCTTTTTCAGGTGCTTTTCTACAAACACATTTATTCTGTATTATAACACCAGGTCTCTACCAATACATCAAATCCTGTGGATTAAAACATCTTTATTCACAAACCAACACAATGGGTTTATTTTCAAATCTACCTTTCCCCCCCACCCCCCATTTTTACAGGCCAATAAGCAAAAGAAAATACACCAGTAACTCTGCATGCAAAGTAACTCTCTCAAGAACTAGGTATTTTTGTCATTGACAAAGCCACAGTACGTTCCACTGGCAGCAATTTCTGGGAGCTCCGTTTGAGCAGTGAGCAGGGCTGCCAGGCCACAAATACTGCACGTAACAAGCCAACTACTCTGCAGATATGCCAAAGCTCCCCAAAGGCCCTGCTCCTCTAAAGACACGGCAAAGAAACATGCACAGGGAAAATGGATCAGCCTGTGTCCTAACCTGGGCATTCTGTCTGCACACGGACTTCAACCCAAACACACTGCGTTCACAGGGATATTGAACCCTCTTGCAGAAGGGAAAACCCAGACACAGCAGCTGTGCTTTTGGAAGGTCCAAAGCATCAGCAAACAGCAGGATATGGCTAAGGGCAGATCCTGCTCCCCAGCACCCATCCCATTACAGGTCCTTGAGCACCAGATACCAACAAAACACAGCTTAACCTTCAGAGCACAGACTTCCACCGGCACTTTACAGTACATAAATATTAATACTGACAAATAAATTCAGGCCTGCTTAATCCAAAACACCCAGCGCTGTGGCCAAGCTTGTGTTTTGTTTGGAGAACAGACCAGACACTCCGAGCCTGGCTGCCTTACCTATTTTTCAAAGCCAGACTTAAGTCAACCGAACAGGTAACAACCAAGCTGAAAGCCCAGTCCTCACCACAAACCCCTCCTGCTCATCAAGCTCATGAAACAGAGAGGGGGAAAACACCCCCAGGGTACTTCAGTTATCTCCATCAGTGCTGTGGGAAGCTGGGGAGAACACATGCCTGCCAGGCCAGGTACCTGGGACAGGTAAGTGCCTGCCAGTGTTCCTCACCACTATCAGCTAAATCAGCTTAGAGGAGCTCCGTGACTGCTCAGCAGCAACAGGGCTACATGACCCCTCTATCTCCTTTTCCATCCTTACAGCTTAGGCTGTAAATTCTTCAGGGACAGCTGTAAGCAGGAGGTCCTGATAGAGCACTGCTGGCCATGGCTAGCTGGGACCTCTGCAGGGAGCCATGGCAGCAGTTCCAACAGCTCCAGGGTAAGGATGCTGGGTAAACCTAAAAACTGTGAAAAATGTTAATTTCCTGTATTGGTATGCAGATTGCACCTAAGAAACTGCTTAACTGGACACGGGGAGAGGAATCAAGGCTGAAGTGCAGTGATTTGTGTTAGGGATTTCTGTCTTTGGTGTAGGGTGGCCAACACACACCATGTAATTGTAGGGGAAATTTGGGGTGTGGAGACTTGCAAGGTCACCAAGTCAGATAAGGCTGAGAGATGAAACTTCCTATGTAACACAAACACCAGGTTTGGGTATGGATGCAGCAGAGTTTAAAGTGATGAGCAGAAAGTAATACAGGGCTGTTACTTGGGAGTCTGGGCAGAGAAAGGGAGGGTCAAGGGCAATGGGTTCTGAAATAGGAAAAAGTGGAGAACAAGGTGTAAGATAGAGAACAAAGGAGGGTCAACCTTCCTGTTGTAGGAGCAGGGGCTCCTACAGACAGTCATGATCCCAAAGAACAGACTGAACCCCCCAGGATGCCAGGGAATTCCCCAGACAACCTGCTGGAATCTTTATCTGGTCAAAAGCCAAAAGACTTGCTGTGGGAGGGCAAACTGGGGTGGACTTGCACACTAACACAGAGTGCCATGGGAGGGAAGGGTGACAGATCTGCCATTCAGCAGCGGTGCCATTTGTCAGATTTAGCAGTAATAACTATGAGCGTTAGAATCCTAAGTGTGCAAAATGCTCTAACTGGAAATTAGTACCAGTGCTGTTTATTAGCCAATCAATTAAACAGTCAATACCTCGACTGGCTTCTTGGTGGAGTGTTGCTTCATAATAAACACTGCAGCCTCTCGGATCAGCTGCAGCTCCAGCCTGCACCCCAGAGGGGCTGGATCAGCCCCGGGCTCAGCAGGATCCCCCAGCCCAGAGGTCAGGGCTGGCTGCTGACCAGGCACCTCAGTGGTGAGGTTAAGCCCGCGTGGGCAGAGACAATCTGGGCTGCTTGTGTTACACATTTGCACAACACTGACCCACTGCCGAACACCGTGCACGCCACCACCACAGAGTGAACTCACCACTGGCCACACTTTTAATTACTTCTAATAATAAACCGGGATAAAGAGCTTAGAAGTTGGAAGTGCCTGTGTAAAGCACACCTACAATTAAAGGGACACTCCTCAACCACACCACGTCAGCTGGAGCAGAGAGTTGGCCATGCAGGGACAGAGACAGGGCCCTCCATGCATCCTCCCACTCTTTGAGCAGGACTGACCTAAATCCTTCCCTTTTCAGATTCCGGTGGCAGGAGGAAAACGAGCCAGTCTCATTAATTTCACCTCCTGCTGCCTGGTGAACTTGTCTGCAGCAAAAAAAAAAATATTCAAAGCTATGCTGGCGACCTGGCAACTCAAACCTTCTGTGGAGCAGGAGGCACAAATGACCTGCTGCAGCATTGCTCACCTCATGGCCAAGCTCTGCTCTCACCCCCAGAGCTCCTCAAGTTATTCAGCTGTGGACTTTTTACAGATGCAGTTAGGACACCCAGCAAGCGAACTGCTCCTCTGCAGGGCAGTTGATGCAATAGAAGGGCACGTAGTCCATGGACAGCTGGTGGCTCAGAAAAGACTTCTCTGGTATGCAGGAGACCCCGAGACTGGCACACTGCACGACACAGGCGACTCCTCCCTGCAGCTTCCTCAGAGCCTCACTGGAGCCAAGTACACCGGGGCACCCTATTTTCCTGTGATTTCCAGAGTTCAAGTTGATTTTTCAATCTGACAGTAACAGTAGAAGACTATAAAAAACCCCATAGTGGCCTGAGCAGCTCCGGAGTCTAAAATAAACATGCCAAGCCCTATTTGCGATGGAGTAAAAATAGCTTGTTTCTCATACCTTCCCAGGACCTCTGGTTCATACACAAAAGCTTCACAGGTTAACTACAAAAATATCAGATGTGCAAGGAATGGCTTGATTTGAGCTTTGCACTGTTTGAGGAGTTCAGAAAACCACCCCGGCCCCGCAGCGAAGGGACGAACCCTCAAAGCTCATCTCCCGCCCAGGGCTAAAGGCCAGGCGCTGCCAATTCCCTTTAATAGAAACCACTGTCCTTCTGGAGAAAAAAAAATCCAAACAAAAAAAATCCACAAACGTCACTGGAATTACATCTTGTGTTCTTTCTTGGCTGGATACTTTTAAAATGACACTTATTCCAAAGAGCAGTAACTATAAAATCTAGTGCAGAGCTGTGCTGCAGCTGGGACGGGCTCCCTGGGAAGCAGAGCGAGCACAATCAGTGTCTGCATCAAAAGGAGAAGACAGACTGTGGCTGGTCTGTCTCACCGTAAGAAGCACCACTTCATAGCGAGTTCTGCTAAATTAACTTTTTTCCAGGGCCTAAATGTATCTCACCTGGCACCTGTGATGCTCCTGAAGAGAACAGAAAAACAAGACCTGGGAGGGAAGCACGGCAGGAAAGCCGTCACGACGCCGAGTTCAATCATTACATCATTTCTAATGACAGCTCCACCGGACCCACAAGCGAGCGCCAACCTATTTATGACTCGGGCTTAAAAAAAGGGCCAGAATCTGCAATGCATCTGAAGCCTGCTGGTATTTATACAGGCACTAAGAGGCACCCAGGGAAAAGGCCAGGCGTGCATGTCCCCAGCCCTGAGGGCCAGGCTTGCAGGAGCCACGGGCCCCAGGAGCCTTCCCAGAAACAGCCGGCACATCTCCCTACAAGGCAGCCCTGCCAGGGGCACACGCAGCTGTCCATCTGCCTCAGTCCAGGAGCGCACACCAGCCTTCAACCCAGCCCAGACAACACAAGGCAAGGCACTGGTGCTGTGGGACCCCCAGGGAGCGCCTTCACCAGCCGCACCCACCCCCGACCACCCTGCTCAGGCTCCAGGGTCACCCTAAAAATTCACCTCCAGAAACCTGGGCTCAAATTGAGGAGGAATAAATTAAGCAGCAATCTGAGGCTTTGGGTGAGATGCAGAGGCATCTCCAAAGAGCTCTTGGCACAGCCAAGCTTATTTTAAGTGACAGGGACAAGAAAAACAATTTTTCTCGCTAAATACTCATTTAGTTTAGCAGGTCACATTGAAAAGCTCAACATTTGTACTTTAGATTATGTCCTTAAGATGCCCACATCATACTGAAGGCCAGCATCTAGTGAGACCTGATCACGTGTCCCTGAAGTTTCCACCTCTTGATTAAAGTCACTCTTGCACCTTGTCTTGAGCCAAAGGCTTCAAGAGAAGGAAAAGCCATAGTCTCACTTTAGTTAGTTCTTTCCATTATTAAGCACTCTAGCAAGTAAAAAAGAAAAAAACACACACCTTTTCCAGGTTTTACATTGTCTGGCTCCGTCCTCCTCTTGTTATACACAGACTTCCATCATTTATGGTCAAAATTGTTTCAGAGAACAAGGAGAGCGATCTGCAGCTTTCCGGCCCTCTTGTCCCACCTGCCTACACACTGTCACTGAATGGTCACCTCACCAGATGCTTCAAGGTAAAAATCACAGCTTATCTTATTTACATGAATATTTGGCATTAGGTGTTACATAAACACAGCTGCTTTTAAAGGAGGCTTCTCTCAAGTCTCCTGCTCTCCTCACTTGCCATTGCTTCCCCCATTCTTTCAGCTTATTCTGAAAGGGCAGGACTCCTGGAAAAAATGTTCTTCTTATCTGGTAGGCAGTGGTATGACAGCCCAGCCACCAAACATCTGACACACCAATAACCTCACCCAGGACGTCAGCTCGTACTTCCCCCTCCAATGCAGTGCATCATGCTTCCTTCCTACACCGGTGAACCTTTCCTCCTATTCAGTGGCCCACAAAGATCTCAAGGGACCACGCAACATGGGCCCTGCAAGCTGTATGCATCCTCCCATGCTGGCAAAGACTTGGAAAATCTGTAGAGAAAGGAATGGCTGAGCTTTCTCCCTGCCTCTTCCTCACAGGGCAGACATGCCCCAGTCTGCTTGAAGATCCAAAGCAGCACCACAGGCAGCCTCATCATCATCATCATAAGCTGGTGTAACTTCCCAAGGAAGCATTTCCACCTCTCCCATCTCACTCCTCTCTTCCCTTTGTGCTGGTACAAGAGTTACAGTGCACAGAGAAGTGGATGTGGGAACTGACACACATTAAAGGAATGCAACAAGAGACAAACAAGAGGCCAGTTTCCATCTGGCTCAGTTTCCGGGCTGGATGTGGGGTCTGCAGGACCACCTCTCTTTTCCCTTTCACCAGCACAAGGGAAAGGCAGGACCTTTTCTGCCAGCAGCACCTGCTCACACCAACTGAGAAGCTGAGCACACCAAATCTGGACCCTGCAACAAACTGCCAGGAAAGAGCACTGCACAAAGACACCAAGGAAAACCCAAACAATTCCAAAGATAAAGAGAAATTAAACTGGGTTCAGCTGGACATCTCCCATTCATTTCCCACTATTGTCCTAACCAGCATCTAAGCAGCACACACTGAGAGCTACGGTCACCTCCCACAGCCAGCTGCATCCTGGTAGCAGGCAGAGCAATCCCCTTACAGCAGAAGGCTCCGACTGGATCTATTCCACATTAATAGTCTGCTCGAGCACTCCTGGGTAAACTGCAGCAAGCAGGCGAGTGACCTGACGCAGGTTTCTTTTCAGCCACTAAGCCACTTTAAAAGACATCTAAAAATACATGAAATGCTTTTCTCATGTGACTTTTCTAAGCGAGGGACTGCTCTAAAGCCTGCCAACCACAAATGGAATGAGACACCACTGCAAGACCTCTTTTCCTGCACCAACAGCCTCTACGCTGGCAACCTGTTGAGTCCGAGAGACCAGCTGAAGATAAAAACCTGGAGCATTATGCTTGGCAGTAGCAGCTCCTGATGTAGCACCGCTCTCCCCAAAGGGCTGTGCTTCCGTTCAGGATCACCACCCAGACGGGGAGCTGCAATGTTTTGCTGTGTTTCTGCTCCAGAAGGATCTTTAACCAGCTACACCCAGAAGAGTTCAAATTTATACTCCTCCCCACCAAGCCTGAACTAAAAAATAACTTCCCAGCTCTGCTGACACAGGTAATTCCTCTCCACTGAGAAGAGGAGGTAAATAGGACAACTGTTTGCCTTCGAAAGTGCTTTGCAAATCAGCTCGGATGGCTGCTGCCACAAAGCCCAAGCAGGAGGACACTGGCCACTTCAGCTGATTCTCAAGCTCCTTAAGAGTAGATTTACATCACCAAGTTTCCCATGAAGACTCTTCCTCCACTCCCAGAGGGGAGCAAAAAAGCTCTTTAGAGATGCAGACCTGTGTGCTGACAAGCTTCTGCCTTGAACCAGAGTAGACACTGACGCCGGGAAATGAAAGGTGTCTGCTCCTGGATGGGCTCAGGCCGCAGAGCTGAGCCATCTGCTTCTACTGAAGCTGAGGGTGGCTCTTCCTTGCTCCAAACCAGACACCTCGCCGTGTGCCCAGGCAGCTCCGAGCTTTAGCTGACCTTTTCCAGTTGGCACAGCCTACGACTGCTGGTCCCAAACAGGGCTCAGAGTCAGCTGTGCAGAATTCACTAATAATCATCGTCTTAGTCACTGCTTAAAGAAGAATCTCACCCCTAAACACTTGCCTAGGGAGTCAGCTTAGCCAGCCTTAATTCCCATATATGACCAGAAACGAGGACTGCAGCATGTGGAGCAATCCTTCCTGGGCTCCCAGCTGGAGTGACCAAGCCACACACAACACCAGTCCAAAAGACACTCTCAGGGCAGAGCTCTGCACCCAGCCTTGCTCTCCATGATCTCCCTCATGCTGGTGGTGGATTGCTTTTGCAGCAGGATGTGAACTGACCAATCATCACAAAACACAGGTAAGTGTGGCCAAGGTGTGCCTTCAGAATTGCCCCTATCTGCAGTATCTTGACTTCATCTTAACTTCAGAAAAAATCAAACCCTAAATCTCACTGCCTCCTCTGTTCTCTGCCTTTCTTTGTGGCACAGGGGAGAAGCTGCCTCAAAGGATCTCCTGAAGCATCATATCAAGGCAAAGGTTTTGAACCAGCATGTGAACAGACTGTAAGAAATCCATAAAAAGTGCGAAGAGGCTTACCTGGAGCCGGCAGGATTAAGTTCCCTATACAAAGTTATGCACCTCCAGGGGAGGCTTTAGGAGCCTGCCATTCAGGGAAGAGAAAAAGGCTGGAGGCTGCTGAGCTGGGTCACGCTGGAGCAAAGCGCACAGCACCAGGATGCAGCGCAGAGGTCTGCAGGAAACAGCTTCTTCCTGTGACGGCAGGACAGTACCACAACCCCTCTCCCCTGGGATAGCCACGGGCCAGGCACAGCCGACTGCCAGACCAGGCTGAGCTCACACAACCACGTCCAGTCACCGAGGCGCCAGCCAGAGATGCAAGGCCCTACCTGTCCCGGCAGGACCCAGCTCCAACAGGGAAAGCAGGAGGTGGAGGCGAGCAGCATTTGCGCCACTCCCACCTGACCCAACGACTAGAACATTGGAGGAGCTTTGGTGGAGCTGCACAGAACGAAGAGGAGGGTCAGCATTCCGGTTTTCAGGAATAATGGGCGTGCAGTGCAATGGTAGCGGTGCTGGGATGCTGGTTTGAGGGGAGGGTGGTGTCTGAACCACATCAGAGGCTGGAATAGTGCTTCCAGAGGGCAGGAGCTCGTCCACCTCTGACTGAGGCTTTAAGCAAACCTTCTCACGCCCAAATTAGCCATGGTAATCACTGAGTACTTCCCTCTGCCACATTCAGCACACAGAATCGCACACAACTTTTATCCTGGCTTATCACCATCACTGCACAGGGGAGCACCGCTGCCTTCTCAAGGCTTTAATTCCTCAATATACAATTTTACATCCTTGCCAGTAGCAAGTGAAGCCCTTTTTCATGTTAGCACTGACCACAAAGTTTTCATGAGGCTGTAAAGCCCTGTTCTTACACTTTTCTTACAGTTTAGTGCCAAGGGTTCATGGGCTTTGCACGCAGTAAGTACCATTACAACACGTTGCTTTAGTTCTCTCTGGACATTTCTGAAGATTTGTATCTATCTCCGCAATTGTCATTCTCAGAAGATCAAATTTTTTACCTCCCTAGAGGCTGACCCCTGCTATTCAAACAAAATCTTATTCTAAGATGTGATAACTCTTTCTTGAAAGAGCAAACAGCACAAAGCATACAGACAAACACGAAGCACTGGCTTTATAAACATCACTGGAAACACAAAATTCCCCATGTAGAGGACACAAAGTTTCGCATTTTGGCCACACAGCTCACCCTGGAGAAGTGAGCTGATGCCATGGAAACACATACAGCACCACGGCACAGACCTTTATGCTAGATTGCATGACAGTATCAGTCCAATCACTCAGTGTTACTGCCATGAACACAAACATTAATGCCCAGCCGGAAAAATACCTGATCTGACCCGGACACCCATTAAAATAAGGCTGACTGTCCTATTCCTGATGCTCTATCCCACACAGGATGGACAGATCTGTGTTGTGACCATGCTGCAGGACATGCAGGACCTCTTACACACCCCACACAACAGCTATTCCATGCACAAACACCACACTGCAGAAGCTTTCAATGAACCGAAAGTGAGAATTAATGAAACAAATCAATTATATGAGTTGTTCGTGCCCATTAAGTTCAGTTGATGCCAGTACCTCTGCAATTATACTTTCCCAGGTGTCTTAAAGCATTTGCTACGGCAGGAGAAAAGAAAGATGACAAGGAGTTTCAGGAGAAGATAGGCAAATGAGGTTTTGAATTTTAGGAAAAATATTAGAGGAAGATTCTCCTTTGAAATTGGCACGGTCCCACCCTTGTCTCCAGCCAGCCTTTACCTGTATCTGTAGAGGCAGAAGTGTGATTTTTAGAGAAAAAGAGACACAGCTACACTGATTCTGTGTAGCTTCCTGGTAGGATCCTATGAAGTTGAATTCTGAGAAGGTTTTAGAATAACCACCTTTTATCCCCTTAATGTAGGCCCCCAGGCACTATCATAAAAATTCCACTAGAAATATTTCCTTTGGGGTGGGGAAACACCATGCATGGTCTGTCATGCAGGAATCGGCTCCTAGGGCACAGAGAGCTCACACTCCACAGAGGTCAAGACCTAAGCAGAAAGCCTAAGGGACACGAACAGGGAATCACTGCAGCCTCAAATACGCCTCTCATTCCCCACCTAGAAGCCCACACCTGTGCAAAGCCTTCCTGCAGGAATCCCAAGTGCCACAACACAAAGATCACACCTTACATCTCAGCAATACTTAGAGACGACCTGATGAAACTTCTTGTTGTAGAGGGAACTCCCAGCTAGAGACCAGTACTGAAGAGCTGCTTTAGGAAAAAAGTTTATGGGAGAGGCACAGAAGCCATACTGGAAAAACTCGTAACTATTTCCATCCCGATTAAAGTGGAATCTGCACAGCATCCTGGACTGCTGAATAACTGAGCACTACAGACAGGGATCTTGGTCCCTCTCCACTGAAATTGAAAAGTCCCAAAGAAGCCACGCGCACAAGGAAATCCTGGAAGCTCCGGGAAGAGATGTGTTCTCCAAAGAGCCAAGGAGAGTCCATTTGGGGGCAAGAGGGAAGAGGCAATTAGAGCCAGCCTAGCAAGGACTACAGTCCCCACACTGCAACCTGAGGTTGTGAGAATGGCACAAGGCTTTCACATCACCTGTCATGATTCAACACTCCAGTGCAAAACCGCTGGTTCAAACTATCACTCAAGCTCATCCAAAAATCAATCCCTAGCCCTTGGGACTGATATAAAATGATCAGTATCTGCTACTGGAAACTCTCATCAAAACTACTGAATGCTAATCCCCACCCTTAAGGAACACACTTCACAGCAGATTAAGCTTTCTGAAGTCAGAATGCAGAGTCTAGTTCAAAAAAGAGAGAAGCCCATGTGAATTCAGCACACGCATCCAGCACTCGTGTGACCCGTAACTACACAGGAGTAAACTGAAACCTCTCCCTAACCACTTCTTCACCCCGGAGGAGGGAGGGCAGGAATGCCACTTGTCAGGTCCCTAACGAGGAGTATCTGCACCATCAAGTACTGCAGGAAGGGACTTTTGAGCCAATTTGCTGGAATGCTCAGAGAAACCTTACATATATACAAATATACAAAATATTTTAGAAGCAGCCCATGTAAACCCTCTATGAATTGAGCCCTTCTCAGAAAGTACAGCAGGAAAGACACACCACACCCTTACTTGGGGTTGCAGTGATGGCAAAAGCACTGTGGTGAGACCACAACATGAGAGAAGAGCAGAGAAGAGAACTCATTAGCAGAAATCTTCACTCAAATACATTTTTACAGGTCAGATGAGGCTGTGAGCCTAGTTTTCTACAGAAAAACCCAAAACAAAGCTGAACACTGTGGGGCTTGGTCAAATTTTATTGCTGTTTCCAAGCCTCACCCTCTGCACGTCATAGTCAGACTACTTTGAATCCCACCAAGAATTCCTCTCCAGGCCTAGAGGATACTTGCAGGACAGTGAAACAGGGGGGACAACTCAACCCTGAAAAAGTAAATATTTGTTATGGCCAAGAGCACCACTACGAAGGGAGAGCTCTGCTGATCCAATGGCTTCCTGCCTCCAAGGATGGTCCAACTCCCTTCCCTTGCAAAGTGAATAAAGGGTCAAGCTGAAAAAACCACCAACTTTATGCCAAATCAGCAGAATCAGCTGGTCAGTCCATTAGCTCAGCACCACAGCTGGCCCCTGGGAGAAGGCAAGAGGGCACAGCTGAAAGCAGAGAAAGAGAAAGGCCCTTTTAAGAACATCAAACCATGAGGGTGGCTGAGGTGACCATGTGCTCTGATCTAATCCACCACAGGGACAATGCCCACCTCCTCCTCTTCCAGGCTGGGCCTCACTTCTTTCCCTCTGCAGTGCTGGGCTGTTGACAAACGCCTCCTGGTTGGGCATTTACAAGCACCTTCCATGGACAATCCAGGTTACTAAACTGCAGAAAGTTAACCCAGGGACAAAACAGGTCAGCTGAGCAAGATGACTGCAAGCACCACAATGGCATGCCTGAGGTCTGAGCTGTCCGCTCCAAAAGCGGTGAGGCTTACCCAGCTCAGCCTTCCCACACAACCCTCCGCTACTCACCCCGGGACAACCGCGGTGCCGCTGGCATGGGCTGCCAGTGACACAGCCAGGGGCCAGGTGGCTGAACACCATTTGTGTTGAGGTTTGGGAGCCATGGTGAGCTCTCCACAGACGTGTGCAAGGGCCGCAGTAAGGAGCTGTGGGAGCACTTGGGAGCCCTATAGCCCCCTCCGGCTCTTGGGTCCCACCACATTGTCCAGGGACAGGACCCCAGGCATGGAAGAATCCTGCAAGGTGTGCACTGCTGCCACGGGCAGAGATTCCAGGGAATCTCCTAGGATGCCTCAAGGCTCTGAGAAACCAGCGGTGAGGTGACCTTGAGCAGCACATGGCATTCAGGAAAACAGGAGGCCCCTGTTGCCTACCCAACTCGAAACAAAGCCATGCCACTCACCTTGCTGCATCTCCTCCTCCTCAGTCACCCAGAACAGCTCAGAAACCAGGCAGAAGAGCCAGGGAGCTTTCTGCTGGTCCCCAGGTGACCAGCTCAGGCACTGCACAGGGAGTGGGCCTGCCCAGCTGGGGGACTTGGATCATATCCTTCACACATTGCTGCATCAGCAGATCAGTTCAGATGCTCATGAAAAATCCACTGACAAAAATATTGGTAACATCAAACATATACAACCATTTTTCTTGCTGGCAAGCTAAAATTTTATCCCAGAAAAGCTGAACCAGAGACAGTTTCAGCCAACAGATAAGCACAGGGAGATACACAGATAGAAAAAGGCACCAGACGAGGATGTGCACCTACCTAGAGTGTTCCCACACACTAATACATTAACTTTCCATCCAGCAGCACCTTAGTAGTTTGCTCAAATTCAATCTCACAGAACAAGCCCTAAAAGCACAGGTTCTTCGGGTTGATATTTTGTTTTTCACAGCTTAAACACGGTCACAGTCCTTTGCAAACTGGGTTTAAGGTACAGAGCTCTCCAGACTGCACAAACATCCTAAGAACAAACATTTTCAGCATACCAAGAGCTCAGATACTCTAGGTCAATCCAACTGTGTTTATTTGTATTTCGCCCAAATCACCGCCAAAGTACTCCGAGCTCAAGGAGCAACAGCCTCCCACTGATTCAGCAAGAGACCAGAAGTAATTGCTAGACAGTCTGCAAGCACCACGAAGAATGCCAGAGGCATTTATTTACATGACCCCTGTTTGCCTAAGAAGAATTCAGCGTTTGCATTTTCCTCACTCAAATTAACCATCACTAGACTTAACTCCTCAGTACTGTTCCTCAGCTAACAGGAGTAAAGGCACAAACCACCCAAAATCATCCCCACAAAACTTTTCAAATAGCTGTTACTGACAGAATGAGACAGACTTTTACTCCATCAGCTGAAGTTCCTCCCCAGGCTGGCACAGAACCCTGCTTTCAAATAAATACCTACCTTTATTCCCTTACTCTTGTCTAGTCTCTGTTTCTAGGTAGCCACCCAAGGCATCACTCCAGGCCAATTTGTCTCATTATCTCTCCAAGGAACACGGAAAAGGCAAGGAAACACCATTCCTACTGTTGAGCAACACTACTTCTGCCAGTGCAGAACCATCACACCTTCTCTGCTAGGCTGACAACACACTGCACCTCACACCTGTGCTGCAGACACTAAAGCACGAAAACTCGCCCAGGATCCAGCTGCCGCAACCACACGGTTCTTTTCTCCCTCAGTCCCCAGCAGAACCACTGGTCTTTAGTGCAGAGCCCCAAAACACCTCTCAGGCCTGTCTGCTGGCACGCTCACACAAGCCAGGACGCAGCAGGGCTCCCTCCGACGCTACCCCCTCGCTGTCAGAGCACGGCTCTGCCCAAGAGAGGCAGGCCAGAATTCCTGCAGAGCAGCCGCCCGTGGAAGACAAGTCACAGCCAGAGTGCTGGGCCAGCTCTGACCAGGAGCTGCACGGCTGAAGCTGGCAAAGGGTCCCACTCTACCTGTCACACATCCTCCTTCGCTTCCGAGAGCAGCCGAGCTCAGCACTCCGGGCACTGGGAGACGAGGAGAACAGAGGGGATAAGTTACCAACAAGTGCCAGCGTTTCTAAAAGCAGACAAGTGCTTGGGGTCAACGAATCCCATACAAAACTTACTGGTACACAGTGAGAGCAGAACACCTTTACTGCTATCAGCCCCATAATTCTTACTGATTCTCCAGGTCTGATACCAACAATTAAGCACAATTTACTACTCTATTTACACGATGCTTAAAGAAGTGGGTATGTCTAAGCCAAGAGGCGCTGTCAGCAACATCTCCCAGTTACTGGAGCATTTGTGCCAGCTCCCAAAGAAGCGAGCCTGAACTCCTGCAGCAAGGAGTCGGCGCGACCTGGAATCAGCCAGGCTTTGCTGATTACTCCTCTGAGTAAACAGTGGTGTTCCCAGCACTTCAGCTTGCTCTCAAGCTCCTTCCGTTGGCATACTACCCTATATTTAGGATAGAAGAGCGCAATGACAAGCATCGGGAAGAATGAATAAGTGGTTTAGGATGCTCGGTATAGCAGCAGAGACTGTGCAAAGAAACCTAGGAATTAGAAACTCCTAAAGTGAGGAACGGAATCTGTAAAGTTAAAGGTCGGAAGAGACAGCATTCCATATAGAAAGTTAAATAGCAAGTTTTGTTAAGAATAGTACTCCCCAAGGCAAGAGGCATTAGTAGTCCATCATGTAACAGCAATGGGCAGTAGAAAGAAGCTCCTGCCTGGAAGGACTAAGAGAAAATAAGCAAATTCTTGGGGTTTTTAATACAAAAAGATTTTAATTTCATTTTGGACAGGTGAACGTCAATGGCGCTTTCCCAAGCCTAGGAGCCCAAAGCTCCAGGACCAAGGGAGACATAGCACCTCAGGGAGCGACCACGAACCCTACAGCCAGGTCCCACATCCCCCTGCCCACACCTTCCCACCCTGAGCAGCAGGACCTAATTATACTCCAAAAACACACATCTGCCAACTTCAAACCTGTGGCAAAACTCAGTAAATCCAGGCCTGTTGACTTGATGGGCACTGGAAACTTGGGCCACGCTGCAGCCTGTTGCTTTCAAGGAACCAGGGAGGCCACAAGGAATATCCGGCATTTACACCTTTTTTAGCGGTAGAACTAACTTGCCATTAGCCACCTGCACTGGGCACCGAAAGATAAAGTTTCCCTGCAGGTCTGTCCCTCCCGGAACAGCCTCTGCTGTTAGTCACGCTCCCAGCGCCCGGAGCCAAGGTCAGCCCTGGGAAGTGGCGGGGCCCACAGAGCCCCACAGGGGCAGAGCCGAGGGGCTGCCCGGCCACCCTGCCTAGGACAGCCACCTGTCCCCGAGGAACATCCAACTTTGCCAGCTACCTGGACACCCACCTGCTCTCCCTCGGCGCCGGGCCGGTCCCGGTGAGTGGGGAGAGCCCGGGACACCCACACGGGTTTTGTCACAGCCAGAGCCTGCTGCCGCCACCGACAGCACCTGGGCCACTCCCGGCGAAGCCCCGAGGCTCACCCGGTTCAGCCCGGGCCGGCCCAGCCGCTCGAAGCCCCGGGCCCGCTCCGCCTCCAGCCCGGCCCCGCCGAGCACTCTCGGGCGCGGCGCCCACCCAGGGCCGAGGGCGGCGGCGGGAAAGC
>VZTD01005494.1:1309821-1323327 GCA_013397725.1 Rhagologus leucostigma | reverse complement strand
CCGGCCCCGCCTGGCCCCGCGCCCGACAGCAAATATTTGCTCGGGGCCGGCCCGGAGATCAGGCGGCCCGGGGACGCGGGGCCGCCGCCATGCAGCCCGTGCTGGGGGTCTTGCTCGCCCTGGCCGCGGCTCTGGGCTCAGGTAGGGCCCCAGGCTGGGTCGCCGTGGGGCTGGAGGGCGCGGGGCAGTGCGGGGCCCAAGGCAGGGCCAGCGGCCACGCCGGGAGCCTGCAGGCCATGCCCTGTTCCACGGCAGAGGGGGGCAGCCGGAAGCGGAGGAGTGCAGCGGGTGATGTAGGGCAGGGACCCTCCTGCTCCATGGCACATGGATCAGGACATGGGACGGGGATCACCTGGTCCGTGTTACATGGATCCCATGCTCCATAGGACAGAGTTCCCCTCCTCCATGGGACACGGATCCCATGCTCTGTGGGACAGGGATATCCTGCTCTAGGGGGCAGGGATCCAACATTCCACAGGGCCCCAGTGCTCATGCTGTGCCCCCATGGGCACACTGAGCTCCTGCCACACTCCCCAGGCCACCGTTCACCCCTCAATGACTTCCAGCGCCTGCGAGCCACCGAGCTGCTGGCGGTGCCCGTGGACCCACCGCCACCGCTGCCGGAGCAGGGCACTGCGGAGCAGTGTGCCCAGCGCTGTGCCACCAGCCTGACTTGCCGGTGAGCAGGACACAGTGCCACCGCGGGGCAGGTGGGAGTGCAGGGGCCGCAACACTGGGCCACTCTCTGCACTTGGATGCTGGGTGCTCATGTGTGTGACCCAGGTTCCGTGGGCCCTGGCCTCACACGGTGCCATGCCGGGCTCCCGCTGTGCCTCCCAGGGCTTTCCACCATGACCAGCAGAGCCAGGTGTGCCAGCTGCTGCCCTGGACCCAGCACTCACCCCATATCCAGCTGCAGAAAAACATCCGCTATGACCTGTACCAGAAGAAAGGTGGGCTGGTGCCATGGGTGGGCGTGGGGACATCACAGACTGGGCACAGGCCACCCGGCACAGGACTCCTCATTGCCCATGTGCCCTGACCTGGCCCTGGGGCTCTGAAGAGGTGCCCGGCTCTGCTCAGACTACCTGCGGGACTGCATCGTGGACGATGGCTCCAGCTACCGCGGCACGCGGGCCACAACAGAGAAGGGACTGCGCTGCCAGCACTGGCGATCCACGACACCACATGACCACAGGTGCCCCCGTGTCCCTGGCTGTCCCGTGGCACCTGCCAGTTACCCTGGGCAGCATGGGGCAATGGGGAATGGGATGGGGACAGTGTGGGATAGCGCAGGAGCAATGGGGACAGCTTGGGGGCAATGGCACTGACAGGGATAGTGCATCATCCTGGCTGTGCCCACTCCAGGGCAAAGGATTCCTGGCAGCCCTCCTACCCACTCTGATGCCAGCAGGTTTTTGCCATCCCTCCACAATGGGCTGGAGGAGAATTACTGCCGAAACCCTGACCGGGACAAGCGGGGCCCGTGGTGTTACACCGTCGATCCCAATGTCCGGCACCAGAGCTGCGGCATAAAGAAGTGTGAGGATGGTGAGTGCCACCTCCCACGGTCACCCTGTGCTATATGTTTCCCCCACACTGAGCCCTGCAGTTGTTGGCAGCTGTCTGCATGACCTGCAATGGGGAGGACTACCGTGGCACTGTGGACCACACCGAATCAGGGACAGAGTGCCAGCGCTGGGACCTGCAGCACCCACACAAGCACCCCTACCACCCCAACAAGTACTAGCCCCCAGCAGTGCAGTGCACTGGCTGTGCCAGGTGCTCGGGTGATGGTGCCACCTCAACTGCTGCTCCCTGTCTCTGGCCCAGGTACCCTGACAAGGGGCTGGATGACAACTACTGCCGCAACCCTGACAGCTCTGAGCGGCCCTGGTGCTACACCACCGACCCCGGGCGGGAGCGTGAATACTGTCGCATCCGCATCTGCAGTAAGTCCCCACCAGCATCGTACACAGCTGGGCCTCAGGCTCCTGGGTGCCACCCTGACCTTGCTACTCTGCCCCTCTCTCTGGCCACACAAGCAGAAAAACGCCCACGGGCTGTCAATGTCACCAATGGCTGCTTCAGGGGCAAGGGCGAGGGCTACCGCGGCCGCGTGAATGTCACCGTGTCCGGGATCCCCTGCCAGCGCTGGGACTCCCAGGTGCCCCATAAGCACCACTTCGTGCCCGAGAAGTACCCGTGCAAGTAAGGGGGTGGCCATGTACCCCAGGAGGGTGGTGGTGGGCAGCACCCATGAGTGTGGGATTGAAGGGGGACGACGCGGCCCCTCCTCCAGGGACCTGCAGGAGAACTACTGCCGCAACCCCGATGGATCAGAGGCACCGTGGTGCTTCACTTCCCGCCCCACCATCCGCATCGCCTTCTGCTTCCACATCCGCCGCTGCCCCGATGATCAGGATGCCCAAGGTGAGCCACCCTGGGCACATGTCCCTGGGTGCCCACCCTGGTGCCCCTGCCAGGGGTGCCAGCCCTCTGTGCCTGTCCCCAGAGTGCTACCACGGCCACGGCAAGCACTACCACGGCCACGTCAGCAAGACACGCAAGGGAATCACCTGCCAGCCGTGGGCTGCCCAGACACCTCACGTGCCCCAGTGAGTGTGCAAGAGGGGGTGGTGGGGACAGGGAGGGGGATGGAGATGGGGTTGAGGTAGGGATGGAGATGAGAATGGGGATGGTGACAGTGATGGTGACTTCCTCCTGGCAGGATCTCACCCGCCACCCACCCTGAGGCACACCTGGAGGAGAACTATTGCCGCAACCCCGATAACGACAGCCACGGCCCCTGGTGCTACACCATGGATCCCCGTACCCCCTTTGACTATTGCGCCATCAAGCCCTGTTGTGAGCCCCTCCCCACATCCCTGCAGAGCTAGAGGGGACCCTGGCCACACATAGGGTGGTTTTGGTCCCCTCAGGGTGGCTGGATCCTGTGCCACTCTCTGTTTTCTCTCTGCAGCCGGCAGCACAGTGCCCTCCATCATGGAGAACGCAGGTGGGGGCCCATGGGTGCTGGGTGGGCACCCTGGGGCAGGTGCTGGTGGTGCAGCCCCGGCTGATGCCCACCCTGCCCACAGATGTGGTGGCATTTGAGCAATGTGGCCAGCGGGACGAGAGGCTGCAGCAGAAGGGGCGCATCGTTGGCGGCCAGCCCGGCAACTCGCCCTGGACTGTCAGCATCCGCAACCGGTGAGCGGGTGTCCCACATGCACTGCCATGTACTCAGTGTCCCCCCAGAGCTCACCCCCTGCCCCTGCAGGGCTGGCGTGCACTTCTGCGGGGGATCCCTGGTGAAGGAGCAGTGGGTGATCAGCACACGCCAGTGCTTCTCCTCCTGGTAAGGCTGGGGCTGGGGCGCAGGGTGGTGGGACCCCCCTGTGCCCTCATGTCCCTGTCCTGCAGCGACGCCGACCTGACGGGCTATGAGGTGCAGCTGGGGACACTCTTCAAGGACCCTGGTCCTGGGGACCCTGACCAACAGACCATCCCCATCGTGCGCATTGTCTGTGGCCCCTCTGAGTCCCAGCTGGTGATGCTGAAGCTGGCGAGGTGAGTGGCCGTGCCTTGGCCTCCGCCATGCTCCACCACTGGCCAGGCTGGCACCATGTCCCACTGCCCCTCTTGCCACAGGCCAGCCGCTCTGACCAAGCGTGTGGCCCTGATCTGCCTACCCCCCGAGCGCTACGTCGTGCCTGCGGGCACTGTCTGCGAGATCGCCGGCTGGGGGGAAACCAGAGGTACCTGCCACGGGCAGCCCCTGCCCATGCCATTCCATCCCCCTGCCCACAGCATCCCCATGTCCATGGCATCTCCCTGCCCACAGCATCCCTTGCTTGAAGTATCCCCTGCCCGCAGCAACCCCCAGCTCCCTCACAGCATCTCCCTTCCATGGCGTTTTCCTGCCCGTTCCCTCCCTCTGCCTACAGCATCCCTCGCCCCTGGTATCACCCTGTCCATGGCATCCTTCCACAACATCTCCCTTGCACACTCCCCTGCAATGACATCCTCCTGCCCATGCCATTCCTTGCCCACGCCACCCCCTGCCCATTCTCCTGTATCCCTGCACGCCCACCGGCGCATCCCATGCCGGCTGCCCTGTGCTCTCTGCCCACAGGCACGGCGGACGGCAGCGTGCTGAACGTGGCGTGGCTGCCGGTGCTGGCCCACAGCGAGTGCAACACGGCGCTGCGTGGGCGCCTGAAGGAGAGCGAGCTGTGCACTGCCCCGCTGCGTGCCGGCGTGGGTGCCTGCGAGGTGAGCTGGGCTGGGAACACCCACCCCAGGGAGCCAGCAGATGCTGGCACCAGGGTGACACCGCTGTCTTCATGCCACAGGGCGATTATGGCGGTCCACTGGCTTGCCTCACCGCTGACTGCTGGGTGCTGGAGGGGGTGATCACCCCCTCCCGTGTCTGTGCCCGCACCGACCAGCCCGCCCTCTTCATCCGTGTTTCCCTCTATGTTGACTGGATCTACAAGGTGATGAAGATGGTAGTCTGAGGTAGTCTGAGCCGGCATTCCCAGCCTGGCACAGTTGCCACTGCACAATAAAGGCACAGCCGTGGCCACAGGGGTCAGCACTGCACAAGGTCTCACGTTTATTTAACACCAAGCCCCAACCCACATTCCAACCTGCCCCTGGCTACACTCACTCCATCTTCCTCTGGTCCTGGTGTGGTCCCCAGGGCCAGCAATCACCCTGGGGCTGGCATAGCCCAGGACCACTGTGGGCACTAGGGGCTCTGCTGGCCTGTCCCATCCTGCCTGGGCTGCCCCAGGTGCTGGAGGAGCCAGTGGGCACAGTTCTTGAAGACATCGGCCTCCGTCTCCACACCGGCCAGTGCATGGCCACCTTCCGGGTACCACAGCAGCCTGTGGGGAGGGACAGGATGGGAGGATGCTCATCCAGCACCCCAGAGCTCCCTCCCTGCTCCCACCTGCACCCCGCTCACCGTGCTGGCACACCCCTGGCCCGCAGCACCCGGTACAGCTCCAGCGCCTGCATGGGGCTGACGCGCCGGTCCCGGGCGCCCACGCACAGCAACACCGGCGTCTGCACCTGCAGCACTGCTCTCAGCGGGTGCCTGGCACCCCACGCCTGGCACCCCACACCCATCCTGACCCTGCCCTACCTGGGCTGCCTGGGCGATGGGCGAGCGCAGTAGCATGGTGGCCACCTCCTCGGCACATGGCACCCGCTCGAAGGAGTAGGGCAGCCCCAGGGAGGTGTAGCGCCTGCGGTACAGAGACACTGATGGGTGTCACAGGGACACTGATGGGTGCCACGGCATAGGATGCGGGGTGGCACTCACCAGTCAGGGATGTCAGAGGTGCCCAACAGCGCGGGCAGGTTGGAGACGGGGCTGCGCAGGGCACAGGCTTGGTAACGCTCGCGCTCCCGGATGAGGAGGTGGAGGGCGATGAAGGCTCCGTGGGAACCAGCCAGCAGGGCCAGGCGGTGCGGGTCCAAGGGCTCTCTGTGCAGCGCCTGCTCCACTGCCAGCTGCACCCGTGGGACACCCACCATCAGCACCCAAACATCAGCATCCTCCCAGGAGTATCCCCCCAGCACACCGAGCCCAGCACCCCTCACCTGAGTGTCTGCCACATCCTGCTCACCCACACGGGAAAGCAGGGAGCTGATGCTGGCCTGGCCAAAGCCCAGGGAGCCACGGTAGTTCACTGAGGAGACAGGACCATGGGTGCCATGTCTCCAGTGGGACACAGGGCCACATGTCCGGAAGCTCCCCAGCACTTACCCAGGAGCACGGCAAAGCCCAGCCGGCACAGCGCAGCCATGCTCGGGCGCCAGCGGGCATCAAAGACAGCATGGGGGCCACCTGGAGCCAGCAGGGGCATCACCTGGGGTGCCACCAGCACTGCCAGGGTGTCCCTACTGGCCCCTCACTCACCATGGGGGCACACGACAAGGGGGTGTGGTGGCGTGCCATCTGAGGGGCTCAGCAGCAGGGCCTCAAAAGCCTGGGTGTCTGCCAGGGAAGGGGTCCCGCTCAGCAGCCACCACCCAGGGCACCCAGCACCCTGCCCACCCCCCACTCCCGAGGGTCCCTGGCACCCAGGCAGCACCGAGGTGCAGCAGGGGCCCCCGGGGCTCACCCTGCGCAGTGGGGCCCTGCCCACTGCAGGGTGGCTGGACAGTCAGAGTCTTCCAGGTGACACCAGGCACTGTTGGGGTGTCCTCCACTGGCACCCAGTCAAGGGGCAACTCCTGGCCTGCTGGCGGCAGCACGGCCACCACCTGGGCACAGGCAATGGATGGCACTGGGGCCGTGCCATGACAAGGCTGTGCCATGCCAAGGCCGTGTCGTATCGGATCTGGCTGTGCCACACCACACTATGCCTCCCTATGCCACGCCACGCCATGCCATGTGTGCCACACTGTGCTGTGCCTGGCTGCACATCGCTGTGCCACACGGTGCCAGGGCTCTGCTCACCAGGCTGGGGGGGTGGTGGGGGGCTGAGCAGGTGGCCACCAGCAGGTCCCACTGGAGAGTGAGCAGTTCCCAGCACCCTTCAGGTGACCCTGGGGACAGAATACATGTTGGTGATCATAGCTGCTCACTAGGGCACCATGGGTGGCTGGTGCCAGGTACCTGCTGTCAGGTTGGTGACGGTGGCCGCCTCCGTATCCACAAGCAGCAGGTCCTGTGAGGGCGCAGAGCACAGGCAGTGGTGTCACCATGGGGAGTGCGGGTCATGTCCCTGGCCCTGCCATCCCCAGGACTCACCGTGCGGGGTGCCCAGCACGGCTCGCCGGCTATCGGCTGCCCAGCACCGCGGTGGCAGCACCTCTGCGTAGAGCCCGGAGAAGGCTGCAAGTAGGGCAGAGCGCCGGGCTAGTGAGCCGGGGTCATGGGCACCTGGTAGGGGGTGGTGCCAGCCCCCCATCAGAACCCAGCTCTGCCCACCATGCCTTGCTCACCCTCCGTGGGCTCCTCCACCACGTCGAGCACCGTCACCATCTGCCTTGTCTGCCAGGTGAGCTGGGGAGAGCCGGTGGTCAGGGAAGGACCCATGCCAGGGGAAACTGAGGCAGGGAGGCTTGGCGACACCCCCAGCCAGGCACTTCGAGAGGCTGTGACACCTGGGCTGGGCACTGTGCTGGCAGCACTGGGTGGCACAGTCGTGCCGGGTGCCCGTGAGGCCCAACTCACCATGCGCAGGCGCAGGCACTGCCGGTGGGGCCCCCCCACAACCCCCTCCAGGTAGAGCAGGCGGTGGCCATCAGGGCTCAGCCGGGGAGAGCAGGCAGAACCATTCTCTGCTGACAGCAGCTCTGTGGGCAGCAGGGGGTCAGCATCCCAGGGACCCCCAGGGCACCCCCCAGGGCCCCAGCGCTCACCACAGCACCCGCTGGCCAGGTCCAAGTGGAAAATCCCTGACCTGGGGGGAAAGAGTGGGTCAGGCTGGACTCCCACTGTGCTGCATGGGCATCCTGGCATGGCACTGGTTGCTGGCTGGGACCCACCTCCTGTTGGAGCAGGCGTTCAACCCCAGGCGGAAGGGCTTGTGCCACCAGCCCACGAACACCACACCATGGTCATCCGGGGACCACAGGGCCTGTGTGACAGCCAGGCTCATCCCACAGCCCCAGGCTGGGTCCCCTGTGGCGTTCCTTGCATACCATCCTGACCTGGCCAGGTGAGAGGTGCTTCGGGACTCCTTCTAGCACTGACAAGCTGAGGCCCTCCAGGTCCAGGATGCAGAGGACAGACTCACTGCGTGTGCTCAGGGCCTCCCCCCAGTCCTCATGGTACACAAACCGCTTGCCCTGTGGCACAGACCAGTCAACCCCATGGCCAGTGGCACCAGGCATGGAGCTCTGTCCATGACACGCTCATGGGATGTATGGCACACTCGTGGGATGTATGGCACACTCGTGGGGTGCACAGCACGCTCAGGAGGTGCACGGTGTGCCCATGGGGCACGTGCCATGCTCACAGTGTGCATGGCACGCTTGGGGGTGCACTGAGCACACTCATGGGGCACCTACCTCCTCATCCTCATCCTCTGCTGCTGGCCAGGCTGCTCCCGGAACATCCCAGGGGCAGGGGGGCTGTGGTTTGGGCCGGCTCTTCTCAGCCACATAGAGGAGCCGTGTCTCCGAGCGTGACCAGGACAGGCAGGCAAAGGGCCCTGGCATGGCAGGAAGGTGCCAATGCCCAGCCTGGCACAGGCACAGCTGGGCACCAGGTAGGCACCAGGGCTGCTGGCCATGCCAACCTCACCCCTGCTCTGGGCAGGGACCATGGGCAAGGGGCCCTACCCTCCGTGTAGACCTCCCCGTGCTTCCCCAGCGCCGTGAGATCCACGCTGTGGCTGCATCCCTCGCTGTCCCACACCTGGGGGGACAAGGGGTCAGCACGGGCACACCGTGTACACGGTGCCCAGCACCCTGCACTGGCACTCCAGCCACCCCGGTGAGTGACCGGGACAGCCGCGTTACCTCCAGCAGCTCGTGTCCCTGCCGCGGGCAGCGTTTGAGCACGGCGCGGCGCTGCCCCGTGGGCGAGTCCTGGCTGAGGAGCCTGAGGGCGGGAGGGACGGAAGCTGCGGCGGGCCATGCGCTGTGGGCACCGGCCGCGCTGTGGCACCGTGAACGCCACAGGCACTGGCCATGCCGCGGGCACAGCGTCCCGTCCCGCAGCCCGCCCGTGCCGTACTGGTTGTGGATCTCGGCGCTGAGCGCGGTCCGGCTGACGGCGAGGCCCTGGCGGCCGGCTGTGCGCCGCAGGCTGTAGTGGCGGCCGAAGCGCAGGAGGCGCCGGCGGGCCAGGTCGGGGCGGCTGCACTCTGAGGGACCGGGCCGTCAGCGCCCGCTCACGCCGGTCCCGCGGGCCAAAGGCGCGGGGACGGCCGAGCCCGCCACTCACCGGTGTAGAGCAGGAAGGTCTGTCCCCCAGCCGCGGCCCTGAGGGCGGCACGGGTGACGGCAGGGAACCGGCTCAGCTCCCGGTAGCAGGCAGCGGGGCCGTCGGCCGCCTGGATGAGGGAAGGAGCATGCTGGACGGGAGTAAGCTCACCCCCCTGCCCGTGCCCACCGCCCGAAACGGGGCTGTGCCCACCCACACAGCCCCCCTGAGCCCCCTTGCCCACCTCCACACCCTTCTCGGTCCCTGTGGCCATGGGGCTGTTCTCTGCCGCCCGCAGTGGGACGCCTGCCAAGGCACGCGGGAGCAGCCCGGTGCCAGCAGCCCGGCCGGAGCCAGCCCTCCAGCTGCTCCCGCTGCCCCGCATGGCCAGGCAGGGTCACCCTTCCCACGGCCCAGCACATCCCCGGCGGCACAACCGCCCATCCAGGCAGCTGAAAGGTCCAGCGGCCACCAGCTCCTGGGGCACCAGGAGTGGAGATGACACCGGTACCAGCAGTACCACTAGAGACACCGGGGTGCTGAACTACATCGTTTATTGGGGGTCAGCAGCAGCGGTCAGCACCCTTAGCACTGCAGGTGCTTGAGCAGCCACAGCGCCATGTTCATGAAGCCATCAGCTTCGGCTTCGACGCCGGCCAGCGCGTGGTTGTTCCCTGGGTACCAGAGCAGCCTGGAGGGGAAATAGGGATTAGTGCTGTGTCCGCACCCCACAGCTCAAGCCCCCAGCACCCCACTCACCGTGTGGGCACCCCCCGGGCCTTGAGGGCACGGTAATACTCCAGCCCCTGCTTGGGTGGTACACGCCGGTCATCCTCCCCCAGCATCAGCAGCACGGGTGCATGGACCTGCAGGAGCAGCATGGCCTCAGCAATGCCACTGCTGTTGGAGACAGGGATAGGGATGGGGACAGTGACATACCTGGTCAACATAGCGCATGGGTGACTTGTGCAGCATTTCTGTCCACTGGGCTGGGTCTGGCAGGGCATCAGGTTTGTAGGGCAGCCCTGTCTCTGTCAGGCACCTGCGGCAAGAGAGTTGGGGGCATGTGTGTGGCTGGGATGGCAAAGAGCCTGGGAGGCCGGGGGCAGCAGTACTCACCAGTCCGGGATGTCGGTGGTGGCCACCATGGAGGCGATGTTCACCACGGGGTTGCGGACCACGCAGGCGTGGTAGGTGTCAGGGAACTGCCCGATGAGGTGGCACGCCAGGAAGCCCCCATGCGAGCCGCCAACCAGTGCCACCCGGCTGGCATCCAGCGTCTCCTCCTGCAGCACCCGCTCCACGCAGAGCTGCCGCCATGGGGAACACCCACTGAGCAGGCAGCCCCCCTTTCCCTGCTCAGGGCACCCATGGCAGCACAGGGTGCCCTAGGACCATGTGCCAGGCCATACCTGCACATCACGTACGTCCTGTGTGCCCACGTTGCCTGGCAGGGAGGCCACGCTGTCCTGGCCAAAGCCCAGCGAGCCGCGGTAATTCACTGCGTGGGGGGCAGCGTCAGAGCCCTTCCTCCTTCGTGCCCCCACCCCGGCCGCTCCATGGGTGCTGTGTCACCCAGCGCCCTGGTGTCACTCACCCAGCAGCACGGCAAAGCCCACGCGGCACAGCGCCGCCGGGTACAGCATCCATCCGGCCGTGAAGACGGAGTGGGGACCCCCTGCAAATGGCAGAGGCAAAGGGGGGGGTGACACCGCCTGCCTGGGGTACAGTGGGGTGGGGACGAGCTCTTACCATGGGGCATCACGACCAAGGGGGGCTTCTGGGCAGTGGGACCCTCGCTTGGGCGCATCAGGATGGCATCAAAGTCCAGGCCCCCTGTGGAGGCAGGGAGGGGGGTGTCAGGGATCAGTGAGGATGGTGGAGCACAGCCTGACCCTGCCCTGGGCACTCACTGTACTGGGGGTGCTCCTGCTCTGGTGGGGGCTGCAGGGTGCGGATGCCCCAGGTGATGCCAGGTATGGGGGGTGCGTCCTGCAGGCAGATCCACTGCGTCTGTGCCTCATGGCCGGCGGCGGGCAGGACAGCCACTTTCTGTGCAGAGAGAGGGGTCAGTGCCCAGGCCAAGGGGTCGGTGGGCACTGGGGAGGGGAACGTGACTTTACCAACACGGGGGGGCAGCTAGGGGTGGAGAACCTGGCCACCAAGAGGTCCCGGTCAATGGTGAGGACAGACCAGCTTCCCTGGGGGGCATCTGGGGAGGTGGGGGGGTCAGACCTGCAGGCGTGACCCTCTCCCCACCCCTGGCACCAGCATGGCCCTATTGGCCTGTCACTCACCAGCTGTCAGTGAAGTTGTGGTGCCTGTCGCCGTGTCCACCACGAACACATCCTAGGGGCACGAGGGCAGAGTCCAGTGGAGCCCTGACCCAGCCAGGCCCCCCTTGTGTCCCCTGCCACCCCCTCACCTGCTGGCTGCGCTCGGCCGTGTCCAGCAGGATCCTGCGGCTGTCGGCCGCCCAGCACATCCCTGGCAGTGCGCCACAGTAGATGCCCGGGAAGGCACCTGTGATGAGAGTGGTGGCACTCAGCACCCCCCTGAGTCCGCCCCAACGCTTCCAGAGCTGTACTCACCCCATGCTTGCCGTGGCACAGCCT
Source organism: Rhagologus leucostigma (assembly GCA_013397725.1). Lineage (NCBI taxonomy): Eukaryota > Metazoa > Chordata > Aves > Passeriformes > Rhagologus > Rhagologus leucostigma. The sequence continues at coordinate 1,311,816 of VZTD01005494.1, read as the reverse complement.
CCAGCACCGTGCTGGTGTGTTTGGTGTACCAGTCATACTGCAGGAGACACGGCATAGGGTAAATTCTGCAGAGTCTCAGCCTGCCTGCCCCCACTGCAGCCCAAGGAGGGGACACCACCACCCTCCTGCCAGCCCCAGCATGGGCACCCTGGCAGCTCCCTGGTGCCTGCCAGTGTCCCCCCAGTGCTGCTCACCATGCGGAGGCGGCTGCACTGCTGGTGGGGGCCCAGGACATCGTTCTCCAGGTAGACGATGCGGCAGCAGTCGGGGCTGAGTCGCGGTGACCACACGGCCCTGGAGTCCCCAGAGAGCAGCTCTGCATGGGCACAAGGGGATGGTGAGGGGCTGCAGGGGAGCCAGGTCACAGGTGGGGTTGGGGCATGCACTGCTTACCGCATCTCCCGCCCGTCAGGTCCACGTAGAAGAGCGCTGACCTGCCAGCACAGAGGGGTGTCACAGCGGGGCTGGGGGGCCAGGCTGTGGGGGGTGCCCTGCAGGGTCTGACCAGCAGGGCTGGCTGTGGGGTGCCCCTGCGGGGACTCACCGGCGGTTCGTGCAGTGCCGCAGCCCCAGGCGGAAGGGCTCGTGCCACCAGCCCACGAACACCACGCCGGTGTCCTCAGGTGACCAGAAAGCCTGTGGGGAGAGGGAAGATAAGCAGCTCAAAATGCTGCTGGCTACCAAAACCTCCCTTCCCTGCTTCCCTGCAGCTCCCCATCCTGACCTGGCCAGGAGAGAGGTGCTCCGGGATGCCCTCCAGCACGGAGATGCTGTTGCCCTCGATGTCCAGGACACAGAGGACGGGCACACTGCGGGTGCTCAGCGTCTCTCCCCAGTCCTCGTAGTACACGAACTTCTCGCCCTGCGGCACAACCTGGTCAGCCCCACAGCCACACAGCCAGCCCGCACCTGACCCAGGGTCGGCAGACCCCACCTTGACGGGTGCATCCTCCTTCTTGGGGTGCCCCGTGTCCTCGTCAGAGGTGCCCAGCTCAGGGGTTTTGCTCTCGAAGAAGGACTCAGCCTTGCGACGCTTCTTCTCCGCCACATAGAGCAGGTGGGTCTCCGAGTGAGACCAGGCAAGGCACCCAAACAGGTCTGCAGGGGCAGGTCAGCACTGGCCACGCTGTCCCCTGGAACCCCAAATACCCCACATTCCCTGGCATCCCCCGGCCCCTCACCATCGTCGTAGACACTGCCGTGCTTGTCCAGCGCTGTCAGGTCAATGCTCTTCACCTTCCGGTTCTGATCCCAGACCTGGGGGCAGAGATGCCAGGGTGGCCCCAAGACACAGTGTGGATCCAGCCCCGAGCCCCAGTGAGTTCCCATTTTCCCCCAGACCCCTCCTCACCTCCAGGAACTGCTTCTCCTTCTCCTTCTCCTTGCCAGGGACCTTGCGCAGGACGGCCTTCAGCGTCCCACTGGGGGACTCGCGGCTCAGCAGCCTGTGGGTGAGTGGGTGAGTGCCCATCAGCCCCCCACTATCAGCACCCCGAGGGACCCCGTGTGGGGAGCAGGATGGGACTCACTCGTCCTTTATCTCAGAGCAGGTGCCAGCGGGCCCTGAGTAGACAATGGAGGCTCCATCGTGGAAGATGAGGTACTGACGGCAGAACTTGATGTTCTCAGCCCTTGCCAGGTCCCGCTGCGACCACTCTGCAGGGAGCAGGGTGGGAAACCAGCTGCATCCCCACCAGGCAGGCAGGGACTTCCTAGACCCATCTGGGCCCCCCCCCCCAAGCCCTCCCCATCCCCGTACCGGTGTAGAGGCTGCAGTACTTGCCCCCGTACTGGGTGGTGAGGTCGGGGCCGAGGCAGGCGGCGCTGAGCCCCGGGTGCTGGCTCAGCTCTCGGTACAACTCCGACAGCTCCTCCACACGTGGCTGTACCTGCGGGACACGGGGTGGCTGGAGGGGTGGGGACGTGTGGGGCGAGGGGTGGGGGGCACGGACTGGGGAGTGACGGGGCACAGGGGGCACTTACTGGGGCACCAGT
>VZTD01005494.1:1221068-1307342 GCA_013397725.1 Rhagologus leucostigma | reverse complement strand
GTGGGGTCGGGAAGGAGGAGCGGCGCCCACGGCGCCCAGCCCTCGGCTCGCGGGGGGGAAAAACCTATGAAGAGGCCAGAGCTGGGGTTCAGAGGGAGCAACTCTGCGTATAATCTTGAGAAAGGGCCGCAGCCCACCTACGGGGCCTGACCCGGTGGTCCGGATCAAGCCCATCCCCTCGGGGCAGCTGCCGGGGCTCGCCGTGTGCCGCGCCGGAGCTGCTCGCCAGGCGTGGGGGGCACCCGCCCCGGGGCGTCCGCCGGGCTCCTGCTCGGCCGCTGTTTGGTCCAGCATCCAGGGATCGCCCTGCTTTCAAAAGCTTGCGAGAGACAGAGAGAGAGGCGTTAGTCCGAGCAGCCCCTCCCCGCGGAAGGGACCCCGCCGAGCGGCAGCGCTGGCCCGAGCAAAAGGGCCCCAGAGAGCCAAGAGGCACTGCCGGCGAAGCAGCTGCCGCCGCCCCCGCCCGCCCCCGCGCTGGACAGGCTCCCAGAGCAGAGCCTGGACCGCCCAAATCTTCCCTGGAAACCCAGAGTCTGCATCAGCGCTGCCGAGACTGGGGAACCAGGCCAAGCCCCCACGCCTTGGCTTGGGGCCAGCACTTGGGGATGAAGATGGGGATGAGTGGCCTAGCACGAAGGGGATGGGTCCGTGCTACGTCTTTCCCAGCTTGGGAGCTGGGAGCGTGGCAGGGCAGGGCTCAGCAGGTGCGTGGAGGACAGTGGTGCCACTGCCGCTGGAACCTCAGAGATGGCACGGCAGAGGGGACTTGTGTGCAGGTGTGCCCTGTACACTCACCGTTATACTCAGAGTCTGGCGCCGCATGCTGAATTCATTGGCTTCTTCATAGGTTTTTCCGCTGCAACGACTCAAATCTCCACTCACTTCCCAAACTCCTGCAGTGGAAGGGAGGAGGAGGGCATCAGGCATGGCCGGGGCAGGGAAAGCCCACGGCACAGTGCCCAGTGCTGGCTGCACTCACCTTGTGCCGTTCTCTCACCAGAACGAAGTGAACTTCTTGCCGAAAGCTGACACCGCTGTGGGGAAGCCAGGAGAGGAGTCAGTATGGTGCAGTGACCCTGGCCTCCCACCTCCCCGAGCCCCAAACTGTGGGAGAACTGCATCCCGCTGGCTGCAGCCAGCTATCCCCAAGGTGCCTGACGCCATCTCGGTGCAAAAGAGCATCACTGCCGTGTCCCCATCCCGGGAGCAGCCCTCACCTTCAGTCAGTTTGCCTGCTTGTTCTGCTGCCCCCCCTGGCAGGATTTTGGAGAAGACGCTCTCTCCTTCCCCGCCGGGCTGCCCCGTGGCCATACCCGCGGGACCGCGTGGCCCGGCCGCCCTCGGACCGGCCTTGCTGTCTGCTGGGGGACAAACGAAGCCACTGTTAGCAGGAGACAGGCCCAGCCGTGGGAGCTCAGCTGAGCTTTGGGGTGCCAGGCAGCTGGCATGAGGGGGGACAGCTGGCACAGTACCACTGGGGCTCACTGACCTGCTGCTCCCAGGGGCTGTGCTGACGGCGCTCTCCCCGGCTGCTGTGGCACTTTTGCTGCAGGTTTGGACGTGTCCGTCGGCTCCGCTTTCGTCTGGAAGGGGGAAAACAGCTCTCAGGGCTCACCCTCCCAGTAGAGCACCCTCCGGGGGTGGCCCAGGCCGGGAGGTGACACTGAAACCCCCAAACACTGCTCCACAACCCCAAAAGAGGCAGCAAGGGATCCAGGACATAGTGATGTCCCCTCCTGGGTCCCCTCGAGGAGATGGCAGCTCCCACAGCACCCAGGGGTGTCTGTAGCGCGCATATGAGTGGGATACACTTTACCCCACGGCTCCCACCCCAATCCTTCCCCTGCCAGCCCCTGGCCACAGCCAGCTGTGCCGATTCCCAGCAGAGCTGTGGGGTCAGGAGGCAGCCTGGCCAGCTAAGCCCGTACTTACCGCCGGTGCTGGGTGTCCGCCCGGCTGTGCGTGGAGTGTGGCCGGTGCCTTCCCTGCTGCCTGGGCCGGCCCTGGCTGCTGCTGCGGTGGCCGGGATGAGGGGGCTCCCTGTGTCCTGCCCCTGGTCTCGGGCTGTGCCGAGCTTGCTGGCTGGGCAGCCTGGCGTGCCGCTGGCTGCTGCCGCGCTGCCGGCTGCCCCGCCTGCTGCTGCCTGGCCGCCGGCTGCTGTGGGTGTGCGAGGGGCTCTGACTTTGGCGCCGGTGTGGCTGACCCGTGCGGCTGGGAAGGTTTCTGTGCCTTGGGGGTCTCAGTGCCATGGTGGTGAGCAGCGGGGCGGGATGACGGGGCGTAATCAGCGGAGCTGGGGCCGTAAGGCGCGCGGGACTCGGGCTGCTGCGCCTTCTTGGGGCCGGCTGAAGGCCCGTGGCCACGGGGCTCATGGCGGCCAGATTCTCGTGGGTGTTGCTTTGCTGAGCGGCGCGGGGGCTCATCGCTGGCGTGCCGGGAGGAGCCAGAATGGCGATCATACTCCCTGTGGTGCCGGTGCTCGCGGTGCTGGGGATAGTCGTCGTGCTGCCACGGGTCTTCATCGGGGGGCTCGTCGTAATCGTGGTAGGTGTGCTTAACTGGGGGTCTCTTCTGCGAGGAAGAGTGGCCACCGTAGTGCCTGACCCTCTCTGCCCGCGCCTCCCTGGGCTTATCAAACCAGTCTGTCTCCTCCTGACCCAAATGATAGGCTTCAGAAACCAAAAACAAACCACAGTCAATCTCTCGCTCGAGGCTGCGCGGGCGGAAGCCATGCAATGAAGTGGGAGGGGCAAGCAGCGGGCACGCGCGCGGGGGACAGCACGTGCCGGTGGGGACGGGACGCAGCGCAGCAGGGCACCGTGCAGGACCGGCTAACACCGAACACCCAGGGCAGGGGGAGGAAGGCACGTGTCAAGCAAACTGAGGCGGTGAGAGTGTCTCTGCGTACGAGCGGATGGGCATGCCCCGGGGAAGTGCCATGCTCTGGGGTGGTCACCACGGGGAGCCGTTACCTTCGCTGTCCGAGACAACGCAATGGGCATCATCCATGCCGTAGCCCTCCTCGTGCTTGTACGAGTGACTCCTTGGCACGTCTTTGATGTGCTTTTGCACATCAGGCAACGAGTGGCTAGAGCAGAACTGGGAGCAGGGGTCCCCCGCTGACTGGGGGCCCGGCCCTCCCGCAGTGCGTGACCCCCCCATTGACTTCCCCATGGGGCTGACGGGGCTCTCCTCCTCTGAGGGCTGCGAGCGCATGGGCGCCCGCCCACGGCTCTGGCTCATGCTGAGTGATGAGGGCTTGGAGCTGACTTTCTGGGAGCGCTCCATGCTCTCCCGCTCATAGGACTTGCTCCGGCCGCCCATCTCCCGGCTGGAGGACTTTTCCATCCCATAGCCAGAGGAGCGGGTTCTGCTGCTGGAAGAGTAGACCCGCTCCTCCTCGTCCACCAGATCCCGGCTAGAGACACCGTAGTACTTCTGCTGCTCGTAGACGTTCTTCTTCAGGCCGTAGGTGATCTCATCCTGCAGTTTCTTGGCTCTGGAGGCCACGTTGCTGCTGCCAATCGAGGTGGTTGTTGAGTAGGAGGCCAAGTCTGACTCCACGTCTTTGGCTTCTTCAATGGGGGAGAACTTGGAGATCTTCTGCTCCATGCCCTGCTTCCTGTGCTTACTGCGCTTGGAGGAGATGACGGCGGGTGCCAGGTTCTTGGATGAATGCTTCGGTAGTGGTGTGCCAGAGCTGTGCTTGTCCATCCGTGAGGAGTGCCGGTACTCGCTGTCCCCATAGTAGTAGCTCGAGCTGGTGGAGCTCCCTGACACCCTGCCATTGCTCTCTGTGCCCCGGTAGTAGCTGTTCTTCCCACGATGGTCGGGGCCATGGTGATCATAGATGTCCTCCTCAGACTCCTCCTCGGCTTTGGTGTAGCAGCAGGGACGGCTGGAGCCCTCGGTGTCCCCTAGATCACTCTTGTCTCTGCTGTGGCGGCTGTCAGTGCTCGTGCCCACCGGCTCTGCTTTCTGCCCATCCACTGCTGGACTCTCCTTGGTGAGCTCGCTGATGTCCTCAATCATCACATAGTTACGGGGGATGTTCTGCTCCAGACTGGTGTAGAGGGACTCGGAAGAGTAGCTAGCCGAGGGGCCCGGTGCCGCGCTGGTTCTCTCAGCTGGACGGGTCTCAGGTGCCTTGTACTGCTCGTAGCCACCGCTCGCTGGTGCAGTGCTGAAGGTGACGTCAGGCACAGCAGAGGAGCTGGTGGCCGCACCGATGACCTCGTAGTTGGTGGGGATCTTCTGTTCTAGGTCGGCCAGAGAGGTCTGCCGCGGCTTCTGGTGCCCGCCAGCTATGTCTGCCGGGCTCTGGTAGAGGGTGGGCTGTGCCGCTGGCACGGTGGCTGCCCCAGCGAAGGCGCTCGGGGCTTGGTAGGGGTTTTGGGGCTGGAAGCCTGGCTGGGCTGGGGTGCCCAGCTCTGGGTATGCGGTGCCGGGGGCCGAGAAGCCACCGGGCGAGGTGAAGGTGGGCAGTGGGGCTGCCGACAAGCCATCCTGCGTGGTGCTGGCTGTGGGGTACTGGGGGTGCTGCAGGCGTGGTGGCGGGAAGGCGGCGGGGCCCTGCGGGGCAGGGTACGGGTAGGCGCCATAGGAGGCGGCGGTGGCGGCGGTGTAGTCGGGGTACTGCCCGGCAGGGCGCAGGCCGGCGCTGTCGTAGGCGGCGAGGCGCAGGCTGTGCAGCTCGCTGTCCGACAGGTAGTCGCGGCGATCCCCGGGGTAGCGCAGGTAGGGGTGGTCCCGCCCACCAACCCGATCCTTCAGCAGCGACTCCTTGCGCTGGGTGATGCCCAGCTCCAGGTACTTCAGCTTGGCATCGATCTCTTTCTCCTCCTCGTCCAGCTCCGCCTGCTTCTTCCGCAGCTTGGTGGCCTCGTGTTCCACCAGCCTCAGGTCGCGGTCCAGCTCCTTCAGCAGGCTGGCTTTGGTGACAGGCGCGGTGGCCTTGGGAGCCAGGCTGCTCAGGTAGAGCTGGGAGGCAGCTGGGCTCGCCAGGGGGACGTGGGGCTCCTCAGGCGGTGGGCTGGGCAGCGTCCGCTTCACCTTGCGTGCCAGCGAGCTCGACTGCAGCCCCCCCACCTGCAAAGCCAAGGGACATCTGGTCAGGGGGGCAGGTGGGTGTCCCCCCACGTCCCACCCCAAGCATTGCAGTGCTCCTCACGTGCCCTAGGGGCTGGGGTGAGGCATCCCGCTGTGCACGTGTTCCCCCATGCACTGAGAAAGTGGCGTTTATGTAAAAGCGCAATAAATAGGATGGAAGTAACAGGCAGGGCGCTTTCCGTGAGTAATTACCGGGGGTGGCAGCTGGCCAAGCTCTGAGCTGGCCACGTGCATACCCTCTGCTGCAAAAAATGCTTTCTGTCCGCGGGCACTTGGCAGAGGGACTTGGGGGACTGCCCGGGGGTGCTGCTGCCCCAGGAACTGCCCTGGAACTTCTTGGCTGGGCACTTGACTGCCCAAGGCAACCTCGGTGTGTGGGCGCAAAGGTGTGAGCAAGAACCACCACAACCCTAAATGGAGCCGTGCATGATGGTGGCTCCTCGAGAGAGAAAGGGGACCCATCTGGAGCAGGGGACAGCCCTGATGCTGCCAACCCGCAGCATCTCCTGCCTGCCGACAGGCTCGTGCAGCCAGTGGACCTCCAGGGCCTCCCTCCAGCTGCCGGTACTGGCACGCACGTCTGTGCCTGCCGGCTGCCATCAGCTGCCGTGGGGAGCCGGCCTTTTGAAATATTAATTGCCACAGCGCTAATGAAACTGTAATGTCCCAAGGTGCCTCCTGAGGCTGTTCCCTGAGGGCAAGGTTGTTCCCTGTGGTGACGTACCTGTGAGCTGGGGAGCAGCGGGTGTTGGTAGAGGGAGAACCTGTCCTTGCCGGCCTCCTCGGCGGTGGGGCTGATGGGCTTGGGGTCGGACAGGGAGCGCTGCATGGTCTTGATGGGGCGCGGCAGCGTCTGCTGGCGCTGGGCTAAGTCGGTGGTGAAGTGCTTCTGTGGGGGGACGTGGGCCTTGTTCAGCCGCTCGCTGGTGGCGAAGGAGGACTCCAAGAGGCGATGGGGGGACAAAGGGGAGACAGGTGAGTAGAGGACCTGGGGAGAGCGGGGTGGCTGTCGGGTCACCAGCTGGGAGAGGGATTCGGCCGGCAGATGGGACTGGTAACCAATTTCCAGGGGATCTGGCTTCTTCTTCTCAAACTTGCCTAGGGTCTGCTGCCGGACAGTGTGGGGGTCCAGGGGGCCTGTGCTCACTATTTGGAGGTTGGTGGAGTAGGGCGGGATGGTGGTGGGCACTGTCAGCTGGGGGACCACGACGCCAGGTTGGGGAGCTGGCTCCGGCTCTGTCTGGCAGGCCAGACTCTCACCCCGCTGTGTCTTCTCTGGGGCTGAGATGTACTTCACGATCTCCACTCGGGGGTCATGGGTGGTGATGTGAATGGAGGGGGAGACGCGGAGGAGCTGGTCAGGCTCGGTCTGCACCGAACAGTCGCTGATGGTCTGGATACCCACGCTGGCCGTGCGGGTTGCCCCGTCCGTCTTGCCCTCGGTGCTGGCCTCAGTGTGCCGTGAGGCCCTGGAGCGCCGGCGGCGGACGGGCTGCTCCCACTCCCCGCTGTCCTCCTCGTCCGTCTGCACACTGCAGTCAGCGCTGCGCCGCGTCCGCCGCCGCCGCGACAGCATGTACCGCTCCTCGCCATCCTCCTCATCCGTCTGCACGCTGCTGTCCGCCATCTTCCGCGCTGCGAAGGTCTCCTTCTCGTACGCATCCCGCAGCCGTGGCATCGAGTTCCTCTTCTTGATGCCCCGGCCGGGCTCCCAGGACTCCTCGACTTGAAGTGACATGTCCGAGGCCGAGCTGCTGAGTGGCCGCTGTGGCACGGGGTAGCGGGGACCGGCGGGCCCCTCTGGGGGTGTCTGGCCCGGCGGGGGCCATGCCTGCCCATTGTGTGGCAGCACCCGCGGCGCCTCAGCGGGCCCCTCGGGTGGGCGGGCAGTGGGCTCCACAGGAGCGGGGAAGATGGTCTTCTGCCGCTTCTGCTCCTCCAGCTGCTGCTGCAGCTGGTGCTGGAGCTGGTGGATGTGCTCGAGCTGGAGGCGCTGCTGGGCGAGCTGCTCCCGCTGCAGCGCCAGCTGAGCATGCCGCTCTTCCTGCTGCTGCTGCAGCACCTGCTGCTTGATGCACTGCAGCTCCTGCAGCTCCCGCTGCACCAGCAGCTGCTCCTTCTCCCGGTGCCGCTGCAGCTCTGCGCGCTCCCGCTCCAGCTCCTCCTGCAGCCGCAGCTGCCGCAGCTTCTCCAGCTCCACGCGCTCCCGCTCCAGCTGCAGCACGTGCTCCTGCTGCTTGCGCTGACGCTCCTCTTCCCGCTCCCGCTCCTCCCGCTGAGCTCCATCCAGTGGTGGTTTGGGCGCCGTGGCCACTGGTCCGCTCTCCTTGGGGGCTGCTGGTGCTGCTGGCACCTCTGCACGGGGGGCAGCCGGTGGTGGCTCCACTCTCTGTAAGCCACTGGCGGGGGCGGCAGGGGCGGCGGGGGCTTTGGGAGCAGGAGCAGCTCCCACTGCTGCCGGTGCCGTGCTGGCGATGGGCTTCCCCAGGTAGACAGGTGTCTCCATCATCGAGGTGGCTGGGGCTGGCCGGCTTGGGGCCGGGAAGCGGTAGAGGCCCTGTGATGCAAGTGGGACACGAGGGGTGACAACTGGCAGCCTGGCCAAGCTGGCCAGTGGGACTGCTGCCACACCGCCTGGGCCATAGGGTCTATATAGCCCACGCAGCATGGGCCGCAGCACCGAGGCCGGCTGGGTGGTGATGGGCAGCGTGGAGGCGATGGGGGTGTTGATGGTGGAGTAGATCATGCCGTCGGCGGCCCGCACGGTTGCGGTAGAAGGAAGCATTTGCCGGATGGTGCCCAGGCGGACACCAGGAACGTTGTACTGCGCCACATTGCTGAAGCCCTGCCGTCCCTCGGGGAAGGTGGGGTTGTACATCCCACTGGGTTTGGGGGGTACAGGGCCCTGCTGCTGAGCTGCCAGCCCCCCTGTGCCCCCCTGCCCGGTGCTGGGGCCATAAGGCAGCACGTCGGGGCCGTTGGCATGCCGGCCCCCGTACTGGTCCATGGAGTTGAGGGCAGCACACATGCGGCTGATCTCACGTGCCGTGGTGGCACTGTAGTGGGCCAGGCTGGACTCCTGGAAGCTGGCCAGGTCCCCCCGGTGTGAGTAACGGTAGTCGGAGTAGATGTTGGAGGCCGAGCTGTACCTCCGCATGGGGAACGGGTGGCTCAGCAGCTCTCCTGGTTGGCGGAGGTCGGAGAAAGAGCCGTACTGCAGCCCCTGGCCCAGGTAACCCCCTTCGGCAAAGCCCACACTGTAGGAGTGCTTCATGGTGGTGAGGTCCACAGCGGCATCACCTGCCGGGGCAGGGAAGGGCTGATCCCCTTTTGTGTGGTAGTAGCTCATCCCGATTTCAGAGAGGTTCGTGTCTGACATGGAGGAGTAGAGGCGTCCGAAGGCGCTGGCTGGGTAAAACTTCTGCTCCTCATAGAGTGCAGGTGCTGGGGCTGGCTGCTCCCGGTAAGGGAAGGTCTCTGGCAGCTCTGGCTCTCTGCTGCCGTACACTGGCCCACTGGCTTTCCGACCAGGCACCACTGCTGCCTCCCCGGTTTTCTTCTCTGGCATCTTGGAGGTTGGGTTGAAAGCACCCGTGCAGCTGCCACCAAAGGGGAACTTGTAGACCATGTCACAGCAGGCCACCTGGCTCTCTGGCTTTACGCCTGTGAGGTCCAGGACATTGGCTGGCGCCTCCTCCTTCAGCACTTTGGTCACCGGGCCAGTAGCTGCCTCCTCCATCTGCACCATCATCACCTGGGATTTCTTGCCGCCCAGGGCAAGGAGAGGGCTCTGGCTCTTCAGCTCTACGGGCACTGCCCGGTACACCTCCGATCCTGGCTCTGGCGGGAAGGACTGTGGGAGGCCGCCAGCATTCTGCACCCCACCGGTCTGTGTGAGGAGCATGTCCTTCTTCACCATCTGGCCTGGCATGCCATACCTTGCAAATTTGGTCTGGGGGGCAGCGGTGGGCTCGGGCTTGCCACTGACCACCCCACCGGCTCTGACAGTGGCTGTCTGGACACCCTGCTCCACCTGCTTCACCTGCGCCAAGCACACTGGGCTCCCGGTCCCCTGTCCGAAATCCACACGGCTCTGGAAAGGGTCTCCATAGACCACAGGTTGCTTGGACTGTGAGAGGATCATGGGAGAGGCGATGGCCAGGCTGGCAGTGCTGGCTGCCGCGATGATGGCGTGGGGCTGCTCCTGGGCATTGAGGTTGATGATCAAGGGCTGGATGGCCGTGGACTGCCGGTTTGGGATGTGGTCCAGGGTCAGGCAGTACTTCCTGGCCTCAGTGGCCAAGGATGTGAGATCCATGCCTTGGTCTGTTATGATGATGGGGGCAGACTTCAATGCGGTCCGTAAGTCTACAGCGTTGCTGCTTGGCACCTTGGGCCCTGGCTCCACCCGGGATGTGCCGGGGATGGAGGAGATGCGGCAGAGGGAGATGTTTTCCGCAGGGAGAGCTCCCCAGCTGTACAGCCCTGTGATGCCATCGGGAGCTGAAGTCACGGCAGGTGCTTTCTGGGCATGCTCCTTCACTGGCTGTGCCCTGATGTAGGCACCTGCCAGCTGCTCTGGCTCCGGTGTCTGGGTGTAACCATGTGCCAGCAGCTGCCGGCTTGGCCTGGTGGGGGACGAAGTAGGAGACGTCAAGGCGCCAGAGCTGACTGGCTTGGTTTGGCTGGCTGCATCGGCCGCCAGTGTGATCACCATGAAAGGGGAGTCCTGTGAGGAGGCCTGCCGGGTCAGGCGTGGCGAGCCCGCCCGGTGCGGCGTCTGCGTCCCCTGCGCCACCATGGGGGAAGAGGTGTCCGGGCCAGCAGCAGAAGGACCCTCATAGGAGAGGACTGGGCTCTGTGTCTGCGTGGAAAACTCTGCCGTGGCCTTTGTGATGCGGGTGGGACTCTGTGTGGGGGATGTGGGTGAGAGCGGAGGGCTGGAGCTCTTGAAGAAGGTGTATGTCTTGGGCAGTGTGGGCTTGCTGTTGCTCGCGGCTGGCAGCTTCTCCCTGGCTGTCTGCACGCTAATCTCCACCGTCCTGGTTCTGCTGGTGTCCTCTGTCTGTGAGCCATAGCTGACAGTGCTCTTTGATGGAGTGTAGCTTCTCCCAGCTATGGATGGGGCTTCCGGACTCGGTGAGCTGTAGGTTTGCAGCGCACTCCCAGGGCTGCCCGCTGCTGTCGTCACCGTGCTGGTGCCTTTGCTGTAAGCATAAGGAGTGGTGGTAGCCTTGGATACTGGGCTGGGTGCTGCCGGGGCACTCTGGAGCTTGGCTAGGTCTTGTCCCTCTTTTGCAAAATGCTGGGTGACCCGGACATCAGGAATAGTCTTCCCGGTGCTGCTGTCAGAGCTGGCGAAGGAGACGGGAGCAGAGAGCTGTGTGGGGCTGGTGCCAGGGGTGAGCGGGCCACCGTTCTGCTTCAGCAGGTCAGCGTAGGCACTCTCGGCATTGAGGAAGCGCTTTTCCTGGTACGCCTCCTCCTGCCCCTTCACCTTCTCACCCTGCTTGAGGGCCAGGTCAAAGGAAGAGGACTGGTGCATCCTGGAAATGCTCTGCGAGGTCTGCAGGATCTCCTCATACACCGCTCCTGCCTTTGGCAGGGCACTGGTATAGTCGGGCTGGGAGGGGTGCGTGAGGCCGCCGTCGTACCGGTAATCCTCTCCATATTGATACGCAAAGCCGTTCTGGCCCTCGGTACTGCGGTAGCCAACCTGCTGGTAGGTGCTGCTGTAGGAAGAGGCCGGCTGGGCCTGCTGGACCTGCTGCTTCTGCATCATCTCTGCCTTCCTCATCATCTCCTCGTAGGCTTCCTCGGCGCTCTTCAGAGGCTTGCTGGTGGGCTGGCTGGCACCACTCTCCACCTTCTCTGTCGGGGAGTACAGTGACATGAAAGTGGGCAGGTTGTATTCGCTGCCTGACTTGTACAGCTTGGAGGTCACAGCGTCAAAGCTCTCCGCTTCCGAGTCAATGGAAGGCGAGTACTCGGAGCAGGAGGAGCGGTGCAGCTCCTCCATCTCCGCCGCCTGTCGCAGCTCCTCTGTGGGCGAGGCGTCCTCGATGGGGGAGAGATTGCTGGGGGGGGTTTTGGAGCGCTCCCTCCTCCTCTGGGCCCTCAGCTCCTCCTTGTCGCGCTTGGTCTTGCGCGCTGTGCTCCGGATGCGCTGCTGCTCCACCTCCCGCATCTTCTCCTGCTCCCGCAGCAGCTCCTCTTCCTCCCGCATCTCCTCCTCCTCAGACGAATCCTCAATGGTGGGCAGCAAGGGGCCGTGTGAGCGATGCCGAGCCTTCCTCTGCTGCTTCACCTCCTCCAGCCGCTGCCGGCGGCTGGGGCTGCTGTCGCTATCCTCCTCCAGAGAGGAGATGGAGGTGGGTGAGGTGCCCGAGGTGTAGCTGGGTGTTGTGGCTGGCAGGGTGGAGGAGTACTCGCCCCGTGAGCGCTCCTCGGGGGAGCCTGTCAGGCTCTCCATCTCCAGCTCGGGTTCCCGGTCCAGACTGGTATCTGGCTCCTGGCCCATCTCCATCTCCCGGCCGTAGCCAGTTGTGCTGTTCAGCTCGATGGTCTTGAATCGCCGCAGCCCACCCTGCGCTGTGCTCAAGTCATCACCCTCCACTGCCTCCACCTCCTTGCTCTCCTCTGTGTACATGCTGGTGGCACCATGTGGCAGGCGCCGCTTGGCCGACGCTGGCTCTTTGCCCTTCTCTGCCTCGGTCTTCTGCCCAGCTTTGGGAATGCTGTACTTAGTGCGCCCATAGCCTTCCTCCTCCTCCTCGAGGTTGTCCTCCTCAGCACTCATCTCCAGGATCTGTCTCCGCATGAACTCCTCATCAGTCACCTCTGCCTCCTGGCCCTTGGTCCGGGGAGGCACTGGGGAGAAGCCCCCCTCACTGCTGTCCTCCACATAGTCATGTCGCAGCTTGCTGCCAAACTCATCTGAGGACTCTGCACTCTCCCGACGCTCCCGTTGGTTGTCCCACTCCTCATCCTCCTCCAGGATGTCCTCCAGCTCCTCGTCCGAGTCAAAGGCTTCGGGGGTGATGGAGAGGTACCGTGGCCGCTGCTGTTGCCGCTGGTCCTCCTGTGGCTCTGCGCGGCTCTTGCTACGCTCAGGGGACTCTGTCGGTGCGCCTCGGCCTTCCAGGAGAGGCCGCATGCTGCTCTCCAGCTTGGTGAGCTCGGAGGGGCTGGGGGGGCTCTGCCCGGCCAGCCCGGTGCTGCTCAGCTTCTCCTCTTCCTGCTGCACCAGGCCGGTGATCTCGCTCTGTGAGCTGGAGATGCCGTCGGAGGAGTAGCCGGTGTCGCTGAGGCTCTGGGGGCTGCGGGACAGGTCTGGGGGGTAAGGCTTGCTCCCATCCTGCAGGCAAGGGAGAACACAGCGTCAGATCCAGGCAGCTCCAGAGCTGCTGCTCCTACTTCCCCCCAAACCTCTCCCAACGAGCACACAGAAAGTCTGGGCACCAGTGGGAGCCAGCCCAGAACAAAGGCTGGGGGCCGCCCTGTGTCCCCCAGTTCAGTGGCACATCAGCAACTGTCTGTGCTAACAAAGGCGGGTGAGAGGGCGTGCTGCAAGCAGGGGATGGTACAGCAAATGGCCTTGGGGGTAAAGACATTGGGGGACTAATAAATATGTTTTAAAAACTGGGCCCCCAGCCCCCAAGGCACCCTTCAGAAGCAGGGCTGGCCCCAGGATCCTCATTAGATGCCAGCAGAAATAAACAGCCCCCTTTAATTGGCTTGACAATTAGGCAGTGTGGGGGACAAGCCTCTGAGCCATGGGGACTGTGCATCACACCCAGCCCTGGTGCTACTGGCAGGACCTGCCACCCTGCCAGCATGGAGGCACCACAGACCACTTGGATTTTGGGGGCACAAGGAGCCTCTTCCCTGAGGGCTGCACAGCAGCGAGGGGGGCAGACATTCCCTCCTGGCTGGTGGGGACCTTCTGCCATGTCCCCTCCCCATGGGGGGCTCTGCTGGCTGCTGCTGGGATGGGTGCTCCTGGGGGAACAACATCCCAAGGCAGCCAAATGTTTCCCCAAATTGTTCTGAATTTTAGAAAAGGTGGGATGAAGAGCTTGAAAAACACCCACTGCTGCAACATGGAATGCTGGAAAATGAGTTTTCCATCTGACAACAAATCCCGACTACCCTTATATTACTTTAAAAGAAATCCAAAGGCCAGAGATGACCCAAATTATTGCATTATGCCCAAATTGATGTAATCCTAATAAAAAGAAGGCAAATACCAGCATGCTGCCATGGAGCCTCTGAAGGTCCTAAGGCATTTGGGAATGCTGAGACAGCAGTGTTTGGAGACCAGTGTTCCCCAAAAAGTCATTTCCCAGGGCAAACAGCCTCAACAACATGGTTTGTGTTCTACCTTGGAATAAACTTCCCCATTTGTGGGCACAGCTACTGGCAGAGGCACAGCTCAGCACCACGCCAGCCTGGGGCAGGATGTGGTGCCCAGGGATGCTCAGAGCTGGATGCACCCTGAGAGCTCACCTCCTGCTCCTTCGCCCGCGGTGCCTCAGGCAGTGCCCGGCTCTCCTTGCTCTCCACCTCTGGTTTGGGGGTGATGCTCTTCCCCTTCGGAGCGATGCTCTCAGGAGCTCTGGAAGGCTCCGGGGCAGCTTTGGGCAGGGGCTTTTCCTCTGCTGGCGGCGGGGGCTTCTTCTCCGTTGGGGCAGGGCTCGGGGCCCTGCTCGGCTCGGCAGCCCGAAGGCTCCTGGCGGGCGAGGCTTGCNGGCATCGGCGCAGGGTCGCCGAGGCTGCCTTCGAGCAGCCGCTGAGTTTGGCAGTTCAAGCACAGCCATTCGTTCTTCTGCAAAAGAATGGAAGGAAAAGTCCTGTTGAAATTCTGGGAGCTTCATCCCAGCAGGGATCTCAGGGAGGAGCTCTGTTGAGGGGACACATGGCAATGGTGCAGAGGACTCGGCCCACCCAAAGCAAACAACCGGCCGTGGAGGGGCATGCGGCATCACAGCCATACCCTGCAAACCATCCACATCCAGCTTCAACCCACCCCTACCCTTGTCCAGAACCCAGAGATGTCCAGCCACAGGGACCGTGGCTGCGGCAAAGGGATTGCACACTCTCCCCCACAATTCCTCAGCGTCACCAGCTCTTTCATTCTTCAGCCTTGAGGTATTTTGGTTTTAAGCTAAATTAAACAATCAAAGGCAGATTACTACCGTAGCTTAACACTTCTCAGCTCCACACAGCTCCTCTCTCGCTCCGATTTGTTTTCTTTGATACAATAAAGGTTTAATAGCATAATCATAACACTTATGGCTCTTTTTTTCTAGGTTAACAAAAATACTGGGTACACAAGTGCACCAGAATTTCCCAAAGATATTACCCAAAGTACACGCTGTGCAGGAAAAGAACAAGACAATCTCGTCTAGTGAAATTCTCAGCAAGAGCTGTCGTTTAACGGCCTGGAAAAAGCAGAGGCAAGTGGGGCTGTGAGTGGCAGAGAGCCCACAGGGCTACGGCAGGGGCTCTGCATTAAGAGATCAGAAGCGCTTTCCTCCCCCGGGTTGCCCAAGGGCTATTTTTACCCACCCAGGAATGTCCAGGAATAGGGGCCTGACATTTCCTTCCCTTTAGATGTTTCAGCATCTTAAATCTTTTCGGTTTTGCTGCTAACAGCACAATATGCTCGAGGTTCTTTTCCCAGACTTCTCCTTTGCTGATCCATGGCTCCCAAAGCTCAGGGCGGCCAACCTCAAGGGGTGGCTGGCCCTGAGGAGCTGTCATGCTTTCAGAGAGGTGGTCTTGGTCTTCAGTTGGACCAGCCTGGGGCCAGGGCTGTGAGCCAGATGTGTCCCCTGGGGCCCCAGAGGCCATGGTCTGCCTGGAGAAAATGAGGTTCATCAAAATGACATTGAGGAAACAGCCTCAGGTTGCGCTAAGGGAGGTTTATATTGAATATTAGGAAAAATTTCTTCACTGAAAGGGTTGTCAAGCACTGGAACAGGCTGCTCAGGGAAGCAGTGGAGTCACCATCCCTGAAGGGATTTAAAAGATGTGTAGATGTGGTGCTTAGGGACAGAGTGGGCTTGGCAGTGCTGGAATAACAGTAGGACTCTATGATCTTAAGGGTCTTTTCCAACCTAAACAAGTCCATGATTCTAATCTATGACTCTAAATCTCACATATATGGGACAGCAGCACTGTGATAGCCTTGTCACCTGCATCCCAGGAGTCTCCAGGTTATGATGAGATGCTGGAGACGCCTTGCAGCTGGTGGTGGCCAGGAGGAGCAGGGCTTTCCCATGGACACTTCTTCACTCCTGCAGCAATCCAGCTCAGGAGCAGCGATCCGGCCCACACTCTCCAGGGAGCAGAGGGGCAGGAGGGCTGCTCCTGCAGGGAAGGGGCAGGTGTAAAACATCCTCCCACGCCCAGCACCCTGCAGCAGCCCCTGCTCTTCACACAAACGTCTTAAGAATACATTAGGGCTTTGGAGAGCCATTAAAAAAATCCCTTTCAGCACGGTAATATTTAATTACTGCTTAATCAAAGAGAAAGTCTAATTAAGGGGCAAGTGCAGCCTATTGTATCTTAATGATTGCATTTGTCTTCTTTTATTTCAGAACTCGTTCCTGTTCCCGTGCCTCTGAATCAGATCTGCCCGCCCCACTCCGCTGTGTAATTATTCCAGACCGCGGAAGGAAATGTGACTGTGTGACACAAATTGAAACCGTGCCTCATGGAAATACGCGACCTTTCCTTTTTCGTTCAGGAATCCCATTTTTCTTCGCCAGAGCAGTGAGGGGAGGGCATGATGCACAGGGGATGGGTTGGATGTGCCAGGGCAAGGCTCAGCTCAGCTCCTGCCCATACCTGTCTGCCACACCATCACACCAGCTCCCAGCATGGTCCTGAAGGGGCTGGAGGAAATCAGTTTGCCTTGAACTACTCAGCCTGCTTCACTCAGATCCTTTACACCCTCTCTGAATGGGGCATCGCATATCCTCATGATGTTCCAACCTGCCAGACTTTGGTGACTGGGGAGCTCTGCATATGTGATGGGCTCAACTGCTTTTGCTCTTCCAGGGAAAAATTCAAACCCAGAAAGACCATGAAAGGCCAACACTGGCCACCAGGTACCAACTGCAGATGCTGAGTGCCAATCAGGTCCCATTCCAGGAGCCCGTGGAGAGGCAGGCGTCACTGCTGGTGTGATCTCATGAGCACGAGGCTTAGGGCTCTTCCACAACCAGACGAGCACAGTACTAATCTATTCCATGGGGATGTCCATCCCTGGAAGTGTTCATGGTCAGGCTGGATGGGGCTTTGAGCAGCCTGGTCTAGTGGAAGGTGACCCTGCCCATGGCAGAGGGGTTGGAATGAGATGAAGGTCCCTTCCAACCCAAACGGTTCTACGATTCTGTTATCTGATGCCTCTGCAGGTTGGTCTGAGCCTCCTCCCTGAGCTTCCTCCCAGCCGTGGCTCTGGAGCCATTCCTCTTGGCAGCTGCCCCAGTTTGAGCAGCTCACCCTGCCATCCTGCTCTCATAGATGTGACAGCTCGACTCTTCATGGGACTGCACAGGGAAGTGGATAAGGGAACAATCTCTGTTAAAAATAGCTCTGCCAAAAAGATTGTGGAGCTCCACTCTGAAATGCCCCTCGTCTTTCAAAGCAGGCAGGAAGGCCTGGGTACAGCGGGAAGGCAGGAACCAAGAAGAGCAGGCAGAGGGGGTCCTTGGGCTTTGCCAGCTGTGAGAGGTGGCAGCCAAGCCCCAGAGACACTCAACATGAGAGACTGGCATATGCTGAGTTTGCATTTTCTCTTACTGGCTTTTCCTTCAGCACCTCTGGGGTCTTCCATGCCGAAGAGACCCCGCTGACAGTCCAGCACCCCGCGCTTCAGTCCGAACCCCTGCGGAAAATCACGGTGTGGTTATGGCAGAAAAGCAGTGAAGGGATAACTGAATTTCCCGAGCTGTGGGAGAGCCCCGTCCTTGTCACAGCCAGTGCCACGTGGAGCTGTGTGTGAGCACAGACCGTGCCGCAGCAGCCAGCGCAGCATTTGCCATCACAGCTCGCGCTGGCTGCAGTGAACACGCCAGCAGCAGCAGCTGTGAGCTGCCCAGCTCCCACATGCATGTGAGGGAGAGAGAAATCCTGCCCGTGGCAGCTGTGGGAAGGTGGAGGCAAGCAAAGCTGCCCGTGCCAGTGGGAATGCCTCCGGTAAATCACGCCGAGCTCTTGGTTCCATCTTTAAGAGACCTCTGCAGCCCCATCAACTCCAGCACTGACACCTCCCATGTGTCTGGGGGCTAAATCCCAGAGGGTCTGTGAGGATGGTGAAGCTGAGGCGCCTCCCGGCCTCGTCCCCCATGCTCTGCTGGTGACAAATGATCCATCCCTCTCCCGCAGCGTTATCAGCTCGGTGTTTGGTTATCCCACAGCACCTCTGCTCCCTCTCAGAGGGACTGGCTCTGAAGCAGCTTCCTCCTCCATCTAACTTGGTCTCAGGCATTTCCCAGAGAACATGGCCAAGGGGATTAAGCTGCCCCTGAGAAAAATGCAAACATTGGAGGAGCGGCTGCTTTGCTAACAGCTTGTAAATCCCCATTGAGATTAACCAGATCCCACGAAGATAATAATAATTAGGCTGTATTTAGTGCTTTACATGTCCAAACCCTTGGATGCCCAGGAAGCCAGGGTGCCCCTCATTGGGGCGGGAGGTGGGTAAGGAGCTTATGGCAAAGGCATGGCAGCTTCTGAGTCTCCACACTTAAAGATGCTGGAAACCTTGGCCCTGATCAGGACTGGGATGGTGCCTTGCCTGGCACTGAGGTTTGCTGCCTTAGAACCGCTGTGGTGGTGGGCACAGGGGGGTTTAACCATGTGGAGCACAGGTGATGGGGAGCTGGGGCTGATGAAGGCTGTGGCACGCAGGGAAGAGAGGCAGCACCGCCGGGATGCAGAGCGGGCTCCAGGCGGAGGAAAGCATCAATAATTAAGAAGAGGGATGAAACCAAAGTGCGCCTGAGAAGCCATCTGAAATGAAGAGGCGCTGGCATGGCAGGGCACACTGGAACACAGCCAGCCAGAGGCAGGGGGGTGAGGCCGCTGGGGGCTGCCCAGCCTCGCTGGTTATCAGCTTACAGCCTTTGAGGGTCACTGCCCTGATTCCTCGGGCTCCCTGCTTTCCTTGCCTCCAAAGCACTGGGATTTGCAGACGAGTTACAGAAAAAAGTGGGTTTCTAGAGAAACAATCAGTGCTGGTGTGGCCACAAGAGGCAGGACAGAGCCCTGGGTTCAGGGCATGAGGGACTGAGGGAAGGCAGCTTCGTTAAGGCATCGTATCTAAGTGGGAATGGCGATCCCAGTTTCCAATTGTGCACCACGCGAGTGGCATCAGGGGATGCTGGATTTGGCCACAATTCCTGCCAGCTCTGCTGAAGGGGCAGCAAGTGCTCCCTTCTAGGGGGAGAGGCAGGGTGGGGGATACGTGGGGTCAGCACTGGGGGCTGCAGGGACGCGGGTGTGCCGGCCTCCCCAGAACTCCAGAACTGGCTGGCAGGTGGCCACAGCCGCGCTCGCCAACCTCCACCGGGTCTTACCCTGCAATTGTTTTAATTTACTAATGGGCAACAACAAAACTGTAATTAACTAAAATAGAAGTCTTCCTGCATAATTCTGGTCAACGTTACCACTTGGCAAGTTAATTAAATGCTGAATTCCCCCAGCGCCACTGGGTTTTTTAACGATGGAGCCAGACCTTCAGCATCACAGTTGCACATGAATCCTCTGTTCAGTGACTTGGAGGTCTGAGAGGCTTGGTGGGAGCCAGTGGTGCCAGAAGCTTCCCAGTCTTCCCCAGTTAGCTGCTGGCTACCAGTCCCACTATCCCCATCAGCCCCCAGGCCCCTTGGCTCAACCTCTCCAGTGCCTGGAAGAAGCTCAGCCACGGTCTTCATCCCCACACAAACTGCTCCCCACAGTCTCACCCCTGGGACTCTGCCCAGTTACTTATGCTCTACAACACTATTTTACACAATCAAAACAGTATCTATTAAAATACTGGGACAAAAATCTGTACAAAATAAGATAAGCAGCATGAGGTATAAGCATCTCCCAAGCCAGATCTCATCTCCCAGCATTAAATGCAGTGACTCTCACCAGAATATTTCATTTATTTGCTGACAAGTACTGTGCAGGGCTCATCACTGTGACAGATGGGTGCCTGGAAAATATGGAAAACACTTCTGGTATCTGAATCAAGATCCAAATTAATAAGAACCTCATAAAATCACTTCCCAAGCCCTCTTCTCAGCCCCACTTGCAGGAAAGCTCCCTTTAGGAGGGCTCCTGACGACCAGACACCTTCCACACACCCTCCCGCAGCAGAAATGGGGGCATCTCACCGTGTGATCCCAGTTCCCAAGCACTCTGCAGCCTTGTGCTAAGAACACTGCAGCTCTGTCCGTGCTGTGCATGGTTTTTAGCACAGTGTTAAAGGAAAGGGACTGAGTCATGCTTGATCATTGGCTGCCAGAGCTGTTTCAGACCCACCTCAGGCAATGCCGAGGGTCTGGCTGGCAGGTTCCCCACCTTCTAAGTACTCCTGTGCCCTTCACTCCTCTTGGCCAAGATGCTCTCTCGGCCAGCAGCCTCCCTGGGCAAACCCCGTTGTCACTCATTTCAGATGCCACTGCCCGAGCACAGGCTGATGCTCATTCCCCCTTGGATTCTGCCCATTCTCCCAGCTGAACTCTCCAGAGCCCCTCCAAATCCCCTCCCCACACCTCTGCCAAGCACCTTTAACTGAACTGCCACAGTTTTGGTAGGTGAGGAGGGGTGTGCTGACCAGTGCCAAAGGCTCTTCTCTGGGATTCTTGATTACAGAGGGGAGGGTGTACAACAAAGTCTGACCAAGGCACGTTCACAAAGGATGCTTTGAACATCGTGTGCCATCAGCAGACAACCGCGGGCCTGGTTTTACCTCCACCCCAGCCCTTATCTCTCCTAGGAGGCTGAGGCAGTGATGGGATTTGAAACCAGGGCAAGAAAACAAAACACGCGCTGTGACAGCGGAAGCACCAGAGATCAGGAGGAGAGATGGAGCACACGCAGGAGGTGCTTGTGGCATCTGCGTCTGTGGTGGGAACAGAGCAGAGGGGATTCAGGCACCCCAGTACCAATAAGGGACTGAGACCAAGGGAAACTGGGGGCAGCGCACAGACAGGGGCAGCCCTGGGGACAGCGTGGGGTTGTGTGTCCCATACCACCACTGACAGCCACCTCCAGGACACAGGACAGGGCAGAAAGTGTGGGGTACTTTATTACCCCGACTGTGCCTTTTTTCCTCTAAAACCACATCAAAATCCCACTGGAGCTAGATGCAGAACTGTCTGCATGTGTGCTTGCTAAGTCCAATGCTGCTTCTGAAGCTTAGCATGTGTGTAGATACATATATATAGAATCTGTAAACAAAAAAGGAGCACTAAATGGAACTCCCAAACACTGGTCAGCAGAGCAGGTCGTGTCCCTGGAGCCCAGCAGCCACACACTGATGCCTGCCAGGCTGGGGGAGCCAGGGGAGCCTCCCAGGCATCCTTCCCCATGCCTAGCTCCCTCACCCACAGACCAGTGCTCTCCCAGCCTAACGCCCCGGGCTCCCAAGTCCATCCGCAGGGAAAGGCGGAGAAGGGACTGCACACACCCTGGGCAGCCGAGTCTCCTCAGCTGCCAACTGCTCCACGCTAACTGACTTCATTACCATCAACTGGGCAAGCTTGAGCGCAACCCCGGGCTTGCAGATCAGCTCCCCTGAAAGCCACCACAGTTATTTCAAGCCCTTGCTATATATAGCGTTTGACTAAGCAACCCAGTGATGTGTTTTCCAGCAACAGACTATTCTTATCTGTTCCTGTGGCCTGTCTCGGGCTGATGGAGCTGATGGTCCCTCCCCAGCTCTATTTTAAATGTGGGTGATGTATTGATGGTCTTCACACCGCAATAATGTGATTAAAAGCACTGCAGGGTAATGAGCTCGCTGGGATGAGCTCTGCCTCACAGGGCTTGTTTTCTGCCTCCCATCTGCTCCACTTCATCCCTTCTCTGTGCTGGGACCTCTCTCAGGTGGAAAACAGACACAGAAAGAGAGAATGGAAGAAGCTGCACGTGATGGCTGAGCATTGGAGCTGCTGTCACTGTGTTGGGAGGGAAGGGAAGGACATGGGCAGAGGCATCTCCCAGCCCCGTGACAGCTGGAGGGAAGATGGTGTGCATCGCACCAGTGCTCCCTCCCCTCCCCAAATCTACTCAGAGGGGACCTGGAGCAGGAGCAGGGTGTCAGCTCCACAACCCATCCCCTTTACTGGTGCCATGGAAAGGGGAAGGCAAGTGGAGATGGGCAGCCGGACGACAGCCAGGTGCCAAAGTGGCCATCGCAGTCCTGTTCCTTGGCTCTCCCTTCCCCTTGCATGTCTCATCCCAGGGATTATGCTCCCTGCTCCTGGCGGAAGTAGGAATGCACCAGCCCTCCACAGCAGAGCCTGAGGGTCAGTGAAACGGCTCCCACAGGGCTCACAGCCTCCCACCCTGCGGCTCGATACTCCACATAGCCAGCAGAGGATTATTCCAGCTGAAAGTCTTTGACTGATGAGTAATAGCAACGCTCCCCTCCGCTCGCCTTCGAGGAATAGCTGTGCTCTTGCCAAGTCCAGCTTATTCCACTGCAGCAGCCGATGGCCGGGCCGGTGAACGCCGCCACGCCAAGGGGAAAGCGTTGCAAGCCTCTGCGGCCGGAGGAGAGCTGCAGATGTGGTTGTCGCTGCCATGACCAGCCTGGATCACCTGCAGCTCTTTGCCCAGTTGCAAACCCCAGTGGCTCTGACCTTGGGTCAGGGCATCCCATCCCGGGCAGTACCTCCTGCAGCAGAAGGGGAGGTGGAATCATAGAATTATGGAATTGTTTAGGTTGGAAAAGAGCTCTAAGATCAAGTCGAACTGTTACCCCAGCACTGCCAAGGCCACCACTAACCCATGTCCCAAGTGCCACATCTGCATGTCTTTTAAATCCCTCCAGAATGGTGATTCTACCACTTCTCTGGGAAATCTGTTTCAGTACTTGACAGCCCCTTCTGTGAAGACATTTTTCCTAATATCTAATCTAAACCTTCCCTGGCACAACTTGAGGCTGTTTCCATTATCCTATCATTTGTTACTTGGGAAAAGAGACCAACCCCCTCCTGGCTACAATGTCCTTTCAGGTAGTTGTAGAGAGTTGGAACTTTCCCCCTGAGCCTCCTTTTCTCCAGGCTGAGCCCCTTCAGCTACCTCAGCTGCTCCTCAAAACACTTGTGCTCCAGACCCTTCCCCAGCACCACTGCCTGCTGCAGTAAATGGATGGACTTTTTGGGGTGCTGACCTGTGGACAGGTATCCTGCTCTGCTGTCCCCAGGGCTCCCAGCAAGGGTCCTTCCCAAATCTGGCTTGACAGAAGCCGAGTAAAATGCCACCAACCTTTCCATGTTACCAGGAACTATGGTATTAGCTCAGACTACTTTTTAATATTGTTATTTCACTGTTGGAACCCAAAAAATTTGATTCCACAGAACTGGGAAAGCAGCTCACCTTGTGGGGGGACAGTTGGACAACCTGTTTGGGACATCTAGCTGGGACCCCAGAATAAACCCCTGGCTCTGGCATCCAGCTGAAGCTCCCACAGCCAGCAGCTCCCAGCAGCTCCCACCTTGGAAGCATCTCATCACCTGCATCCCTGTGCGGCCATAGCCACAAGCCTGGCTCCCCCCGCTCATCCCTGCCCATCTTCTATCCCCTCCAAAATTAGGGCAGCTGCTGCGGCAGGAAGCACCTTCTGTATTTTTGGAGCTTAAAAAAAAAAAAAAAAATCCTTTTTGAACGGCAAGAATGTTTCTAAGTCAAAGGATTTAAACTATTTTGCAATCAAGGAAGCGTATTTCCAAACGAGCCGATGGCGAGAGCCTGGGTGCTGTGTGGGCTGTGTGAAGGGGCTGCTAAAAAAGGGTACACAGCTGTCCAAAATTTGGAAACCGGTGCTTTTGCAGAATATATATAGACATCCCTCCCCACTCAACATATTTCCTTCCAGTTCATTAGACAAAAAAAAACATTTTAAAAAATCAGTAGGATATTGAGGAGAGCACTTTGGTGCTTTTGGCTTGTCTAAAAAAGCCATGGGACCAATTCCCAGGGCTGTGGGTGAGCATCCATTGCCCTGGGAACGGCCTGCTGAGCAGCAGTGTCACTGCCATGCTCCTGCACTAACACAGACATCCAGCAATAAACCAGCTGCCTTTGGGAACAGGAAGCAAGAGATGGCACCTCCCAGCAGGGCAGTGGTGGTGGAGATAAAGGTGAGTGGGTTTGCCCGGAGATGGCGAGGAGACATGGAGACCAACCCCCAACCTCCTAAGGGGCCATCCTCTCTGCTACTATCAGCCACTCCCATCTGCACCTGGCCACCCCTCAGCACTTTGGTTCACATTTCACATTTCACCCTTGATTTCCCACAGTTGCCACCACTGGGTAGCAGCTTTGACACTCATTTATCTCTGTTGTTATTTCCAGTCTGGATGTGCTCCTGTTTTTTCTTGGCCATTGGCTATCACCACACATCTTCTACTACCTTGACCGTTACCTGATGTCTCCTTCTGCAATGGGTAGGTGGACATAAAACTGCCCCTGGCCTGGGATGGACTTAAGACGGAGCATCTTTCCAGAGAAGTGGGAGAAATGCCATGTCCAGGCTGGACACCCGGAGGTGCAATGATGGGAGGTGACACGTGAGCACGCGCTGAGTATTTAAGAAAAAGGAAAATAGGAGGAACAAGAGAGCAAATCTTATGCTGAAAGCACTTTTCATTTTCTTTTTCACTGAGCCTTACCATTCTTCTCTGTTTCATCTTGGAGAAAGAGCTAAATTAACTACCAGCTCAGTTCCGAGAGACTGGATCCAAATGGATGAAGTATTAAGAAGATTTTCTGTTCACAATAAAATCCAGGCAACGGTATTAAAGCAGCAGAGGGTTTGGTCTGGTTTTCACAGATTAGCTATGGCTGTCCCAAGGCTGGCAAGCTCTTATTTTCCCATTTTGCTCCAACATGATGTTTATAGAGCTGTCTGGATCATTGACAGTCATCGCAGAGCAGACTGGGATGACCATCATCTAACCACGTAGAAGAGAGGAATGTGGCTCTTGTTCTCCACCATGTCCAGGCTCCCCGTCCCTTCTCACCCACACGCAGACCAGTTGTTCCCAGTGCACCCTCCCTGAGCACTCTGCTGGGTTCCTGCTCCAGCACTGCCAGGGATGCACCCGTTGAGAAGCTGCATCTTCTCAGGAAGCTCCAGTGCCATCCAGCATAGCTCCCCCTCCAGCACCCAAACCCGCTAGCACTAAGCCAGGAGCCTACCCCCCCCAACTGATAAAGAAGTAATATATTGCTCATTTTTGTCTGAATCGATCCTGCCGTGCATCGTAATTTACTCTGTGATCGGGTACTCCTTAACGAGATTTATCAGCCTGCCAACCAGCCTTATCTTTAACGGTCCCCATTATCAGGATGTATTTCTCAGCCAAGGTTAGCAGCAGCAGGAGCATCTCTGAACACCAGCTGCATGATAATAATCCCACAACAATGCCCAGGAGATGTCCAGCAGAGCCCATATCCAGTCACCACAGAGCCCACTCCCGTTGCAGCAGGTGTGGTGTAGGTGCAAGGTGTTCCTCGTGGCCGCTATTTCACGCACACGTTTGACACAGGAACTGTGACTCCTCGGGAGCCATTTGAACCCGCATGCAGAGTATTTCAAGTTTGCAGCCAAAATAATGCCTGCTTAGGGAAACCTGGCCAGCTCTGAAGAAAACAAATACACTACTCTGTGTGTTTTTCCAACAGAATGGAAGAAAATCCAAGAGAAGCTAAGTTTATCAGAGGAGTCTTATTTAACCAAAACCTTCTTTTTTCATAGGCACTAGTGCTGACTAAAATATCCAGCCATCCAACTAGTAACTTGCTGCATCTGATAAAAGCAGATTCAAGCTGTCTGATTGCTCTCTTTTAAATTGCAGAGAGCCCCAAGTGTCTATCAGCCACTCATTTCCAAACCAGAAGAAAATCAGCATCTCTGGAAGCTTCCTCCCCACTACGAGCTGCTCGGTCCCCTGTCCCCTCCCCTCAAAGCAGTCCAGCAGCAGCAAATGGGGTTTGAAACTCTTTCACGACCACAAGGGATCATTTTCAAAGCATGCATTAGCAGTATGGCTTGGAAGCTGAGGACATCACAAACCAATGTCCTGCAGTACCTGCACATAAAGCTTTCCAAGCTTCAAAAATAGTTATATTTTTTTATATTATCCCAAGAGACAACCCTATGTTGGCAGAGCACCAAAACCCCCACCTGGAGGTGGCTGAGGGTACTCAGGGCTGTACTGCTGAGAGCCACCAAATCCCATGGTCCTTTCACAGGGAGTAGATGCACCACTGGAGGAGATGTCTGCATCCATGATTTTTGCCCTGAAATGCATGTGTTCCTAGAGGAGTGGATGCTTTGGTTTCTGTGGGCACTGCCGCTTGACCACATTAAATGACTGCTGCTTCAAAAAAGCCCACACACCCCGCTCCAGGCTTCAAGGCTGTGAGTCCTAATTCCAGCAGCAGAAATATTTTAATTAAATGAACTACCTTTATGGAATAAATCAAGTGATAAGCTTGAAAAATTAACTCCCGTAATCTTTCACGCTGCTGTGCCGGTCAATAAACTATTACAGTAAAAGGCTGGGAAACGTTCTAGAAACATGAGTTGTTACAACAGAGATGGATTAGTCATTTTACTTCCCAAATTATACACAGCAGCATCTTTCCACACTCATCCCTTGCACCCCCTCTCCCATCCCCTCACCTGCTGCCCATGGCAGAGCTGGAGTGGCACAGCCAGTGTCTCCCACCTGCTTGGGTACAGTTCCCAGCCATCCTCCCCAGGAGCACATCCCCCGTCCTCACCATCGGTCCTCATCTTGAGTGTTTCCTGACTCCTTACAGCCCACATTTTGGGCATTTTGATGGAGTCAGGAATCATGAGCTGCCTACAGAGGGATAACATGTCTTGGTGAGGCCAATACAATTTTCATCATCTTCAGAACTTACTTTAAACTTAAGATTCTTTTGAAAACCACCTTATTTTAACTTAAACTTCTCTTATGAATAGCTGATAGCCCTCCAGCTAGAACATGGTGATTTGATGGTGACCCTGACCTGGATGGATGTTCCCACCAGCAGTGCCCAGTCTCTCTGGAGCCAGGAGGTAGGAACTGGCTACAGCTGCTCGGGTGAAGAGCTGCGATTTTCCAGCTCAAGAGTAAATTCAGCAAGAATGAAGCTGAGAAGCCAAAAGAAAATGAAATGGTGAAGTCCACATAAAATGGTTGCTTTAAAAAAAAAAATTTAGAAAATCATATGAATCACATGTTTACTCAATTTAATATGATCCGTGAAGGCATTTCCTTCCCCAGCTGCCCTTTCTGCAGACAGATAGATGCCTGTGGGACTTCGTGGCTCCTGAAGCCACAAGAGGAACCACCTCACATAAACCCTTTAAGTAATTTAAGAAGCTCCACTTTAAGAGCAGTTCAGGCCCACTACAGAAACCTGCTCCTCTGAAGGCTGGCAACACTCCCCTGACTTCCAGCCTGAAGAAAAACCCAGATTTGTTAAAAATACTTCTGCCTAGCTCTAGTTTGCTCCTCTTCTCATGTCCTATTTGCTCTCGGCAAACAGATGACTGTTGGTCATACTTAACAGTGCCGAGTAAATCAGGGAATTATGTAAAGAGGGGAATTTCACAGCTCCTTCGCAGACCCGAGTGCGGGTGTTTGCTCCCAGCAGCCAGTGGGAGCTTTTTCACAAGGAAAGCACGGGAGAGGGCATCAAGGGATCAGAGCAGCATGAAGGAATTGGGCTGTTCTCCACCGACTTAAGGTCTCCTAATATAGGGATTATTTCACTTAAACTATCTAAAATTTGGGCATCCAGTCTCAGCAAGCCACCATCTGCCCCAGGTGGGAGATGAGCATCCCTAGGATGAGAAGCCAAATCTGTTGCAAAGCATTGCCCTGGGTGGGTACCACTGTCTCCATCAGCTTGGAGAGATAAACCTGGAACTGGGGCGGGGAAGGGGGTAGACAAACCCTCCCCTCCCGTTCCCAGAGGCCACAGCATGCCCAGCAGAGGGTCCCTGTGCTGAGCAGCCTGGGCAGAGCAGAGGCTCCCTGAGCACAGCACCGCTCACCCGCAGCACGCTGCCTTATTTTAGCAGGCAGAGCAGATGGCAGTGGGAAGATGAGGAGGCAAAGCAGCAGTGAAGAGAACGCTTTGGAAATAAAGCCCCATGCTCTGCTGAGGGGGTCTGGTGCATTTTGATGGTTGTAGCCAGAACGAGCCTTGAGGCAGCTCAAGGGTTCGCTGGTGGGGGACCTATAGCCATGGAGAGGAGAGACAGGGAAAAGCCTGCCCTGGTTCCCAAATACTGCTTGGCACAGACAGGGACAGCTGGCGCTGGCTCAGCATGGCCTCAGTGAGGCAGAAAGAGAACTGAAATAATCCTCAGCAAAGGAGGCAGAGCCCTTGCAGAGGCTTCCAGCCCTGGCGAGAGGGTGCTTGGGCTCCACCGGCTCCTGCCCATGAGGCTGGGGGAAGCTGGGACTGTTCCCTTCCCCAGTGTCACCATGGATTTCTGCATGGCTGAGCCTGAACATCTCTCAGGGATGGATCTTCCCTGCCTGAAACACAGGGGATGCCCTGCAGGGCACCCTCGTTTTTCTGCCTCTCTGAGCCTCTGCAGAGCTGGGGACCATGACAGCAGCACACAGGGACCAGTCTAGCACTGAGCTTGGACTGCAGGGTATGCTGGGGAAGATGCTTTACTCACACCTACTCTGTGCCACCTGCCAGCACAGCCTCCCTGTGCCCCAGAGGCTGGACTCCACTGGCTGCTGGGATGCTCAGAGACGCCAGCCACATGGGACAAGAGCCGTGACATCCCAGCTCCCTCCTGTCCCCTTCACCTGGTGCCACACCACCGTGACCAGCAGGATAAAGCACAGCAGTAACTACAGCCTTGTCCCCCAGATCCCTGTGCCTCCACTTTGCCCTCCAACACACAAAATACAACTACAGCAGCTGCACCTTTCAAATTGTTTCTCTTCCAAACACCCCAGAAAGTTGTTTAAGTTGCAAAGTATTACCTGGGGCTTTCTCATCAGGTTCTTAATTAGCTGAAACGATTTGCTTTGTTGGGGAATCGTTTCCAGGAGCTCCTAAAGAGCTTTAAAATCAGCTCTAGGAACAGCCTCAGAATGGAAATGCATTTCAGCTGGGCAGCAAGTCCAGCACTGGGCTACACCTCTGACCCCCCTCCCTGCCCCTTTCCATTCTGCTACACAAAGAATGGAAGCCATTTTTAAGAAAAAGTTTGATATTCCCTTCTGTTGGTGCAGGAGGCTCCCCTGGCAGAGCTTCTCAAGCTGCTATTCTCGGGCTGGGGGCACATTTAATTCCTGGATTCCTGGCACTGCCCTCGCTGGGAATTCCAGCTCCCCACTGCTCTCAGCACACCTGTGTTTGGCTGTGACTGCACCAGGACTATAAAACAACCACCATTCAGTTTGCAAACAACAATTTAACAACCCAAAAGGAGGATTTTTTTTTTTTCCAAAGAGAAGGTGCCAGCATTCCTGTTAATGGGCTGCTTACTTATAACAGCTCATTTTGTGTACTGTCTAGAAGATCTCACTTCTGTAGGTGCCATTTCAAGCAACATATTTAGAAACTTTTGGCAAAGTACAAAGTAATAAATAATTCTGGATGTCCTTTTGCCAGAGGGCAGGCACATGAGTTCCTGCTCACTCTCCTGAGGGTATGGCAAAGCCACAGCTACACTCCCTCTGGAAACTTTATTTTGTGTCCCATTTCTTATCCATTTTCTTATGCCCGGCCAGAATTGCCTTTAAAATTCAGAGGATTTTAAATTAAAATTAATTGGGTGGCAAAGCAGCCACTTGCAGGTGGAAGCCCCCATCATCACCCCTGATGCTGGAGGTGATCAGTCCCAAGCAGACGCTGGCATTTCCTCTGGGAGATCATAGAATCCTAGAATAGTTTGGATTGGAAGGGACCTTCAAGATCTTCTAGTTCCAACCCCCTGCCATGGGCAGGGACACCTTCCACTAGACCAGGTTACTCCATGCTCCATCCAAACTGCCTTGAACACTTCCAGGGACAGGGCATCCACAGCTTCTCTGGACAACCTGTGCCAGGGCCTCACCATCCTCACAGCAGAGAGAAATTCAGCTTGTATTGGAGCAATCAATGTCCTTAGGAAACAGGCAAGCCCCTGGAGACACCAGAGCCCTCGCTGGCCCAGCTTCTGGTACCCTCTAGCTTTGTCAGCTTCTCAAGGGACATTCCCTAAAACTTCCCTATTTTCTCAGGGAATGATCACACATTTGATAGAGCATTTTATCCCCTGGTGGCTTCTAAATATTGCCTATGCCTTGTAAATATTGCAGGGTGAACACATGAGGAAAGGAAAAGCGGACGCCCGAGCTCTGAAAAAACCTTTCCACTTGCTCACAGGAGCAGGAAAGGGATAAAAATCGAAGATGGAAAAGAGTGCAATCATTGCTGGATCAAGCATAAGCATCTCTGTTAATGCCCTGGCTTATAATTACAATCACTTACGTTAATAATGGCACCTCCTGGCTAATCCCTCCTATGCTCCCAATCGTTGGAAAGGAGCTAGCTTACAGCCTTATGTGAAGAAAGAGACTATGGAAGCATCGGGGTTTTTAAGGAATCCTGTCTCAGCACCAAGAAAGCTGCAGCACGACTTCTATCTGCCCAGTGGAGCAGCTGCTCTTAGGCACAAAAAGATAGGGACACGTAGAGAAATGAAGCTGTTTCAGATTAAATGACAGGGGCAGGGATGATGATCTGTGCTGAATGGGTTGACTGAGGGCCGGGAAATGAACGGGGAGTGGAAAATGGAGGGACATGTCATTCCCTCTTCTGCTCTGTGGAAAAAATGCAGATGGAGGAAGTCAGGGTTCACAAGGTCCTGTGACAAGGCTTTTAAGCAGGTAAGAGGCAGATGAACCCCCTGGAGGGGGTCAATGTGCCTGCAAAGGTTTGGTACCCAACTCCTCCTCATGCCAGGATGGGGGCCCCCAGAAGCCATGCAAGAATTTCTTCTGGGAGAATAGAAAATTAGTATAAATAAACAATGAAAATAAACCCATATCTAGCATCTGGGGCTTTGCCAGCCAGCACCTGCCCTGGGGTGCTACACGGGGACCCACCTTCTGTGAGGGTCTCACACCTCCAGAAGACAAACTGTCCCTGTGAAACATTCTCCTCTCAACTTACATAGCAAATGTCAACCGAAAAGGCATTCAATCATGTGTTTCCACTTAGTCCCTGACCCCTGTGACAGAAAAATCATTGGAAAGGTGGCTGTGAGGTGGCCACAGGCCACACTAATAGCTCCACCACTGAGACTGAAAACCAGCCTGGGTAATGTAAGAATGAAACACTGCTCAAAATATCCATTCAGAGACCTTCCCAGGCTCAGAGCCTCGGTGTGCTTCAAAGAATGAGCCTGCTTTCATTTTCTATTTCACTTCGGTGTTTATTTTTGCTTCAGGCTGGTGCCATCCACCTTCCCCAGCTCATCAGCCCAGTAACCAGGCCAGGAGGAGGAGGAAGGAGCAGCCAGCTCCTTAGTGCACCTCCCTGGTCCATTCAGCTTTCTGCCTTTTCACATGCTGTGAGGTTTTGTGCTTTGAAAGAAGAGGGTGAAGTGCCCCGGCTCGCAGTGCTCGCTCCTCGCTGCTGCCCAGCAGGGGATGGCTGTGTGCAGGGAACGCTGCGCTGGAGCGCGGGTGAGTCCCGGGCACTGCAGCACTGCAGAACCCCGATTCCCCTGGCAGCATTAATTATACAAGGCCTCCCTCTCCACCACGGAGGAAGGTTTTGTTTCACAGGAGAACAGAATTTACGCTGCAGAGCAGGAAGACTCCAGGAGAGAGATGATGGTGAGGGCCCAGCTCCCCATCCCACATCTCCTGGCAGTGCCACCTGATGGGACAGGCTTGTGTCCCTCCAGCAAAGCCCCACCAGCAAGCTGATCATCCCTGCCCACGGTAGGGGGATTGGAACCAGATGGGCTTTAAGATCCCTTCCCACCCAAACCATTCTGTGATCCTATGATTTAATGGAGGAAGAACAGGAACACCCAGCTGGCCACCTCCTGAGCAGTAATTTTAACCACACCAATAATGCCATTTCTTTCCATAGAAATAAATGTAATTTCTTCCCTTGCCCGGCAGCGTTTTCTCCAACACCCAATGTATTTCTTGGGAGATGGGACCTTAGTCCTCACCTCACATGGCTCACCCCAGCACATGCATCGTCAGGAAAACAGGGCATCCCAGCACACAGCAAGGGCTGAATCCTGAACTACACAATATGTGGAACACTGTTACACCAGAGCGAATCCCTGCACTGGTTAATTTGTAGATACCACACACTGTATTTCAGGTCCTGCTGATCCCTTTAGAAGGACACGGCCTTCAGTAGCACACACTGTGATAAAGGCTTGGGCTTCCTTCAGCAGCACAGCACTGATGTCCCCCCAGAGCCCAAGCTGCGCTGCCCACGTGGGCTTGTCCTGCCCATGGACTTCACCAGCACAGTTTGGATGCACTAAGAAAAGAATCAACACAAGAGCCTGGCCCAAGCTACCAAAACCCATCCCCAACAATCACATCCCATCATCAGCATTCCCGCTGGATTCTTTCCCAGCGTGCCCACACGCTTCACTGTTGGCAGCCCCTCTCCTCACTCTCATTTTGTTCCACGGACTTTTACAGGTCCTACAGTCTGTAGGATACAACTGCAAAATGCCACTGGGCTCAGTAGGAAAAACGGTGGTGCTTTGGAAGGTGGATCAACACCAGCAAACTCGGTCTGAGATGCTCCCATCGCAGCTGGAAAATTGAGCATCTCCACTGCAGCTCAGTCCTAAAGCTGCCTCCTCCTCAGCCCACTCAGAAATCCACTGTTACAAAGCCAATTAAACGCTCGATTAGGTGTCCCAACATGTTCCCAAATAAAGCACTGACATGGCGTGTTATTAAAAAAAATAGAAAAAAGAAAGATCCAGGTTGTATAATGGTCTGTGAGCACCTCAGGATAAGCTGTGCCTGCTCCCAGGGGTGGAAATAGGAGCTGAACAGCCAAATCCTCTCACCATCTCCCACTAAAAGATCTGTTTCTCTGTCTGCCCATCACGGCTTCAGACCGAGACTCTGATTTAGGCGGTCCCACCAGCCTCGTCATTTGCTGCTGGTACCTGCTCAGGGACCAGTCCCCACAGTGCTCCTCAGAGCACGCTGCTCCAAAGGTTCCCTCCAATCCAGCCCCCCACACAGACCTTTTGCCTTCGTAAGAGCAGTGTCTACCACCACCTCCACCAGCAGCTCCTGCTGTGGGCAAGGGAGAGGTCTAGGACACAGGAGCCCACACACTCCCCCAGGCAGCCTGGACTCGGGGGTCAGTGCTGCCAGTCCTACCAGACCCCAAGGAGCCATCTCATAAAGCTGACCATCACCAACATGATCCAAGTGTGATCCAGACCCCTCTGGGACCCCTCCAAGCACTTTCTCTCCCAGGGTAGAGATGGCAATAACCCGCTGATGTTGGGTACCCGTCCCTGCACTGGGGACTGATTCCGAGCTTCTTCAGACACCCATTGTTCAATGCAAGACTCAGCAGGAGCAGGAATGAGTGTCTAGGCTGTCCCCATTCCTCCTAGAGCTCCACGCCTCCTCTGTACCATTGCCCTCCTTCTCACCTGCCTCCCTCCATCATCTCCTGCTCTTTGCTGCACCTGGCTCAGCTTTAGGAGGATGACACAGGAACCCCCTCACTTTTCCCCCATGCCAGCTGTGTGCCTGAGCAAGGTGTCCGCTGAGGACTGCACCAGCTCCCTGTGAGGAGGGCTCATCTGAGGAGCTAAGAGGACATCTCTGGACATGTCTGGTTGCAGTGGACATCGGCAATACAGCCCAAAGCAGCAGAGAGGCACAGGGCTCCTCGGGGCACAGAGCTCCAGGGCTGCCCCACCAGCACGGCTGCTGGGTCTGACTTGAACAGCAAAGGCAGAAAACCCTGTGCTAGAACCAGGTGACCTGAATTTTGTGAATGAACTGGGATTTTTTTGCTCTCCAGTACATATATATATGAAACCCTTTCTGATGTCTATAAAACGCTACGGCAGCTTTAGCTTGTCCTGCTTCCTCTCTGTGCTCCCACTTTGCCTATTTTTGCTGCCTTCAACCTTTCATGTGCACAACAGTAACTCTTTTCAAAGCCTCTCAAGGTCAAGAAAGTCCCTAACAAGGTGCACTAGGGCAGTTATTGATCTTCTCTCAGCCTTTCCTGGAGCTGTTACAAACTGTGAAACCTCAGTCGGGTGATGGAAAGTTACTCAGGCCCTTCCCATGTTGGTGAATTTTAATATTCATGGCACCTAACTGGTGAGAATATCCAATGCCCTTGCAGTGACGGCCCTGTACGTCTGTGTCCACGTCCCTGCTGCAAGGTCACGGTCCCTGTCTGTCTGCTCGAGGATGGCTTGAGCGACTTTCTGAAGGATGAATCTGTGCCATGGAAGTTTCACAGACAGAATACCATCACCCCTGAGAAGCAGATCTGCAACACCTATCAAAATAAGTATTTGCTGGAAAAAGCTGTCAAAGCTTAGCAGGGGAGAAGAGCTGCCATGAAGACCTATTCATGTCATATGGGCAAAAAGCATTTCCCCAAATTTTTCCTTGTCACTTTCTAGGAAAGACCATGATCAATACCACACGGATGAAATTTCACCATCGATTAAAGCAGAACCCGCAGCAAGGTGGTGGCTCCAAGAGCTCTTACAGGCTATTGAGAAGGACATCTGCAGCAGAGACTCAGGTACCACATCTGCCCTGCTGCCCACCTCACCTCCAGCACCACGGGCTGGCCCAGAAGCAATACTGACCTCTCCAAAGCCAAAGGGCTCCCTGTTGTAAGCCCAAATCTTTTGACTGCCTGAGCCACGGTGAGCACTCGGGCTTTGATCCTGACACATCCACTCGCTTCCCGGCAAGACCGCTCCAGAGACACCTTGGCACTGCTGGCCCTAGCAGCTTGCTAGCCCAGGAGCACAGCAATACAACAGGCAGCAGCTCCAAGTCCTAGGGCACAGCAAATGTGCTCTGGAAAACCAGCCTGGCATCAGGGAAGCATCACTCACTTCAAATATATCTTCATTTAGAAGGCAGAAATCCCCTACTTTGTTCAGCCACTGTACCCCTTTGAAAATATAGGTTGGTTTTATGAACCATTGAAAACAATCTGCAGTGTGGGCAGCGGTTGCCTGCAAAGTATCAATCAGCAGGGTCCACATACAGCTGACATTTGTCCCTTAATAATATAATTGTAGCTAAAAGAAGAAAGGAACGTGGAGCTCTGGGCTTTTTTACTGATTAAAGAAAGGACCAGCAGTTCTTAAGATAATTTTTAAGTGGCCAGAAGCTGAGAGCAGGCTCAGCGAGGCAAACCCCAGCGTGTGGAGCAGTCCCAGAAGCTCTAAAAACACAACCAGCAGAAGACAAGAGCCAGCAGCAGACAGTGCTAACATTTAATGGGGTTCTGCAGAAAATCCAACAGTGGGGTCCGGCACAGAAACACGGAGTGCCTGAGTGGAGCACCCACAGATGCTGCACATCACCCATCAGGTGGGACCCCACTCCTACGTCAGACTTGTCTGTGAGGTTACAGTGACCTGAGCCCCACTCCAGCCCCGTGTCTGCAGGAGGAGTTGTTGGGGAGCCCAGTGCTGCCCAGCCCAGGAGCAGGAACCAGCTTAATTACAGCAGGTTCAGCTGCACAGAAAACTCCTGAGTCACAGCGAGCTGTTAATTACCAGCCCTTAACAGGATTTGAGGGCTCACGCCAGCGAAACCGCCTTCCTCTCTCGTGCTGCCCTACACAGACCTCTCAGTTTGGCTTAAGTTTATGTGACTGACCCAAATATTCATACCCTCAGGGCCGGGGTATTGTTTAGAATCATGATTTCTGCACAAAAGTCCAGGAGAAACCCAGCAATCGCTGCACTCTGTGGTCTGCATTTCTGGCTACCTCTTTCTCCTGCAGAAAACTCCAGGGTACAACCCTCTTCCCACTCTTCAAGAGTGGCACTTTGCTCCTCCTCTTGTGCCTGGAAAGGGGACTGGGCCATCCTAGCGCCCATCTGAGCTCCAGGGACACTGCCAAGCTGTCATTGAAGGACACTCCACTTCAGGGAAAACAGCCTCAAAAGGGTGACTGACAACAGCTGCTCCCTGCTCCATCAGGAGCTGCAGAGCGTGTCCCTGCTGCCCTTTGAGCCTGGTAGGAACAACAGGACAATAACAGGACCTGGATTCCTATGGACAAATGATGCCTGAAAACTTTAAGCCCCTGTCCCTGCTTTGTCACCCACCCTCCCTGTCACCCCACGCAGGCAGGTGGCTCTTTGGGAAGCATTTCTGATCATCCCATGGAGGAAAGACATAGGGCTCTCCGAGATGGAGAGCTGCTGGATCCCCAGCACAGACACCTGTGCTCCAGAGGGCAGGAGGCAGGTTCTTCTTAAGGCACATATATCCTGCTTTTCTGCCTGGAAGGAGGGGGGAATGGCCTCAGACGCCAGACCGGGGCTGGGATTTCCACCCCAGGACAGTACTGAGCTGGAGGCTCTCTTAACCCCGCTAATCCTCTTTGGCTAGGAGCTAATTACATTCCCATCGAGAGCAGGGACCCTTGGGAAGGGGGCAGGGAGGCACGGCACACCGGGAGTTGAACACAGGCTCCTGGCTGCCGGCCCCCCCTGCAGCGAGGGCAGGTGAGGCAGGAGCCCGACGCTCCTCCCTGCTCTCTTTTTAGCTCTCCTCTGAAACCTATGTGCCGACACCAAAATAATTTTGGCACAAAACCTTTCCTCGGCTCTCCTTCTCTAACCCATCCTCCGGCTGCCGGCAGTGACACCCTGGTTCTGCACAAAGGCTGATCTCAGGGAGCTTTTTTCATCTCACTGAAGTCCCTTCTCCCAGGCATTCCTCCCTGCAGCCGAGCGCAGGAGCCGCCACGGCTGCTTCTGCAAGTAGGGCAGGTCAGCCCCATCCTCAGCATCAGCATCTCAAACCTGAGCAGTGCAGCATCCCACCCTAGGGAACTGTTCTGCTCAGGGACCAATTTTATCCAGCGGGAGCTCTTGGATTGTGATGAAAAGAGAGGTCCGGGGCTTTCCAGACAGTACTGGATACAGGGATTCACAAGCTCCTTGCAAGAAATGCATCTGAAGGGGCTGGCTTGTACCTGGCTGCAGGTACAAGGGCCGCAGCAGAAGGGGAGCATGTCCCATGAAGGGCTCAAGCAAACGCTGCTCCTGCATCTTGCGGTATCACATCCAGGATAATCACAGAATGGTTTGGATTCAAAGGGACCTTAAAGCTCATCTCATTCCACCCCCCTACCACGGGCAGGGACGCCGTCCACTGGACCAGATTACTCAAAGCCCCATCCAACCTGGCCTTGAGCACTTCCAGGGATGAGACGTCCACAGCTTCTCTGGGAAACCTGTTCCAGTGCCTCACCATCATATGATAGGCATATACTACATTATATATGCATATATTGGCTGTAATAAGGAACCCAACAGCATCAACTGGTGAGACCAGACAGGGCAATGCAGCAGCGCCACCCATGACAACACGAGTGTTACAAAAAAAGGATGTTTTTTACAATGCGTGAGGAAATCAAGGGAAAAAAAGCAGTTTTAGGATCTCGACGGGATGTGGCGAGTACTACAAATCAGTAAGAGGACCCTCCTGAGGGTCAGGTGCCCACTGAAGGTCACAGCCTGGCATCTGAGAATCAGCAGTATTCTGCAGTGGAACTTGTCACTGCTCCTGTTTCAGGCTGGTTAATTAGGCAAAGGGGCATCCTGCCCGGTTTATTTAGTAACACAACATGCATAGTTCATTTGTTCCTTAATACAAAACCCCTGGAGTCAATTGAGGTCAACCGGGGTTACTGGGAGAACATCATGCAAGCACAGGGCAATCACACTGCAAGCCAGCTCTTGCCAGATCGCTTGTTCCCTCAGCAGACTCTGCCATAAACAAGAGTGATTTCCTAAGTTCCCAACGAAATGACCAAGCACTTGGTCTTCCTGCCACAGAAACCTCTTCCCTTCCTGCATGGCACAGGGCTGAGGCTGTGGGGAATTTGGGAGAGTCCCAAAGTGTCAGCTCTGGCTTGAGAACATCTCATAGTACTGCTTCCAGGATCCAGCTCCTGGAGGAGGTGTGATGAGGTGGGAGGAAGCTCCAGGCACCTGTACTCCTGGTATTTCACATAAACAACTTATTTAAAGCTGGGTAATGTGTATCATGGCAAGCAAGCAGAGGAAGTGGAAGTCAGGCACACTTTGGGCTTCCTCTGCTGGTCACCCACAGCTTCCAGAGCCACGGGCCACCACAGTCCACACACTTCTCCTGGGATGTACTGCCAAAACGCCACCCTTGTCCCTGAACTCTTCACAT
Source organism: Rhagologus leucostigma (assembly GCA_013397725.1). NCBI lineage: Eukaryota > Metazoa > Chordata > Aves > Passeriformes > Rhagologus > Rhagologus leucostigma. The sequence continues at coordinate 1,269,528 of VZTD01005494.1, read as the reverse complement.
GCCCTAGGCTTCCAGTCCTCACCAGCACCTTCTGATCACGCCCACCAAGACCCGAGGCCAGAGGAAAGCCAGCCTTGCTGGCAGATCTTGTGGAAACTCTGGGCTCAGAGGCAATACCGAGCTTCTCATGACTGGGATACTCTTGGAGTATCCTTCACCTGCGTAAGCATCCATCTGTAGTGATGCAAGGACAGTGAGGGAAGCACAAGTTACCCTTTTCTTTGGGTGGCTCAGCACCTACATAGCTCAGCCAGCGAGTCCACAGAAAAACAGCACTTTTAGTATTTTCCTCTCTTTTGGTAGGTTTGAGTGCACTTGGCTGAACAGAGTGCTGGGGAGGAGGCAGCTCCTTGGATACCTCCCCAGGCAGCTGCAGAGGGTGGGAGGGGACGGCAGGGACACAGAGCCTCCGACTCCATCTTTAGATCAGGAGTGGGATGGGAATGAAAATACCATGGGTATAATAACACATCTTTCCAGGGAAATCAGAAGTTTTAGGGGGTTCCAAATAGGAGCAACAGCCTTCCCCGCTTTCTGGAAGCGACAATACAACTTTATTTGCAGGAAATGCATGGTTTTAGCACTATTTTCCTGCAAAACTCCATCCTTCCTCCAAAAACCAGGCTGCTGTGGGCCATGCCTCCTCCCTCGCTGCAACTGATGCTTTTTGGAGCCAGGGTGAAGCCTTGCCCAGGTTCCAGGGGTGTAGAGAGGGTGCTGCCCATCTCACCCACAGTTCGTGCTCCTCTGCACTTACCAGACTCGGGATCAAATCCCTCATCAGTTTTCACACAACTTCCAAGGGCAGCTTATAGCCAAGGTCCTAATTCATCAAGCAATTTATGGACCAAGTCTCACTACTTCAAAGAGTGAGTTATGGTATTTGCATGAATCTCAGGGCTTGGGACAAGCCCATGTGAGCTCCAGGCAAAAAGAGATCAGACCACAGAGCAATTTTCCCAGAAGATCAAGCAAACCTAAAGCCCAACCGCATTAACAGACCTTGCAATGTTTTCCTCTCCTCAAAAAGTTTTTGTTAAAAATATTCACAGCTCCAGTGTTGCATTTCTTCCTCAACTCTTACAAATCCCATAAACCAACCAAACCATGCTGAGCTGGATAAAGGTTCAGTGTAAAGGGAAACAAAACTCATGACAGCACAACACCTGGGTAAGACCTCGCTGTGGGTCTTCACTCTGTGCGAAGGCTCGTAGACATCGCAGGGGTGAGCTGCAGCAAGGAACACTAAGAGGGGCATACATGCCAGTTTGGGCATGGGTTTGCCAAGGGTGTCTGAAGGCATTTGCTCAAGAGCTGAGGGAACCTAGGCAGAGTCCAGCCTTCAAAATCTGAAATTTAATCCCAGGTGTCAGCTAGTGACCCAGGAGACAAGTGCTGAGGAGAGCTCACCTTACCCTGGTACATGCAGACATCACCATGTTACTGGCTACAACCCAACCCCAAATTAATTCTCTAATTAATTAATTAGCAGCCGGGTGCCAGCGAGCACGTTAAAGCCTTTTCACCAATCCATGAGCTTTCTGAAGCCTGGGAACACATTGCTGCCCAGGGGCATGCCAACACAGGGTTCAGCCCTACCCAAAGAACAAACACTTGGACAGCTTTCCTCACCCAAGCCCTCGGGGTAGGGAGGAGGCAGTGGTGGGAGCAACAGCAGGAGCAGGGCACTGGCATTGAAAACAGCATTATGTACAGGGAGAGGGCCATCTGGGGAGTCTGCACTCTGGGAGAACATCTCCTCCACCGCCAACGTGACCATGAGCGGTGGCGGCAGCAGCAGCTTCAGGAAGAACAGAAAATTACTGGGTGTAATTGAAACTGCAGGGAGGAGCTAGGGACATAAAATGTAATTATCTGCTGTGGAACGGAGCCAAGATTAGCAATCCTACTTCTGGTCATTTCAAGTTCCCATTAACTTCTCCATGTGCTGATGTTATCAAATCTGTGTCTTACTGGCTGTGAGCACTTCCAGGAGCAAGCCCTGGGCCTCCTCTGGTCAGGGTCTCAAATCACTTGTACAGGAGGGGGTGAAGGGCTTGGAAGATGTCCCTCCCTAACTTCTAAGTGGAAGGGGAAGGAGGATGCTCCAGCTGAACCAGTTGCACCACTCTCCTCTCCAGGAACAAATGGCTAGAATTGGCTAAGGTGCTTTTTTGGAGCTTGGGAAGATGATCTGGGTGGCATCACAAAAATTCAGAGAGATTCTCAACTACAACAGGTAAGACTGGGTCGATTTCAGACCATCTCAACCTCCCTTCTCCTCTCCTTGCACTCCATCTCAGCAGGCTGCAGAATGCACACCCAACTCACATCCAAACAACACTAGGCATCCTCACATCCACCCCGTGCTCAGCCCATTCCACTAACTGGCACCCAGGCTCCTCTTGCTGAGGCCCTGCCACTTTCTTCCCCTGTATCATTTTCCTTGCAGCCTCACCATTCGAGAATGCAGGAGCTGCAGAACATCCCTCATTAGCCTCATCTCCAGTCTGGCCAAGGCTTCCATCCACAGCAAGAGGAGGAGGATGCCGGTTGGTGACTGGCACTTGCATGACCTGTTCCTATTTCCTCACCCTTGGACACTTTTGTGGAGCAGTGGGCACTCTTCGGGGTGCCCTTAACAACAGCCATGCCCTGCTCTTCTCCTTGCATGAAACCAGCATGAAATCAGTGTACACACATGAAATCCATGTCTTTGCCAAGAGGTGGAGGACCACAGACTCCAGCCCTTTGGCTTGCACCAGGAGGAACTCGGCTTCAGCAGTTTCTTGACTGAAACCAAGTTCCAGGTTTCAGAACCTGGAAGCCTGTCTTTCATAGACCTTTGAAGGCAAGCACCCCATCTTTTCTCCATTTTAAGCAAGGAGAGAGCACGCACCCTGGCGGGATCAGAAGACGCCCGCCCCCGACGGCCCCCTTACCTCCACGAGGTGAGGCGTGGGGTTGAAGCCACACATGTTGCAGACCTGCTGCTGGCAGGTTGTGCAGGTGTTGTAGTTGGGGGGCTCACTGGAGCCCACATTGATCTCCGCCTTGCAGAGGGGGCACGAGACCCTTGCTTTCGGCACTTCCTTTGGCTTGACACCCTGCTCCGGTTTGCCCGGCTTCGCCGCCGGTGCGGCACCAGCCCGGCCCTGTGCCCCTGGGGCTTTGGGACCAGCCTCTTTGCTGGCATCGCTGAAGACAATTTTTGGAGGCACTTTGCCAGGAGACGGCTGGCTCGGAGCAGGGGCCTCTGGCTGGACAGACATGAGCGTGCTGGCCTGCGTCAGGAGGGATGCCCCGAAGCCGAAGAGCTTCCCTGTGAGCCCCTCCTGGGGCTGCTCTGGTGCTCCAGCCCCAGGGGCCGGGGCAGCAGGCTTCGCCCCCGCATCTCCCGGCGTCTTTCTCTGCTCGGAGGGGGAAGGCTTGGCTTGCTGATGCTGCGGGGAGGACCTGGCCTGATGCTGCGGGGAGGATCTGGCCTGATGCTGCGGGGAGGACCTGGCCGCCTCCTGAGGTTTTGGCTGTCCTTGGCCTTGCGGTTCCCTCTGCGGCGTTGTGGGCTGAGGTTTGGGTTGCTCTTGTGGCAGGGGGCGGGGGGCTGGTGGGGTCTTATCTGCAGCCGGGGGTGGCGGGTGCTTGGCTGGGGACTGGGAGGGGGACGGCGAAGGGGAGTGCAGCTGCTGCTGGCTCTTGGAGCGAGGAGCGGTGGTCATGTCCATCCCCAGCGCCCGCTGCATCTGGCAGTTCAAGCACAGCCATTCCTTCACCTGTAAGACAAGGAGAGGACATGGGCAGTGAGTGATGGGCAGGTACAGCTGCCTGCAGGCAGCCCCAGCACACCCTTACCTCCCCCCAGACAGACCCCACATAGCCGTAGGAACCAGCCATCAGCCCCTGAAAAACATTTTGGTACCATGTTCTTCACTAGCAGCACCTCACAGTCAGGGCGAGCAGCCCCCATCTGTCACAAGTACAGCATGCCGGCGTGAACTCCAGCTTTAATTAGCCTTGGTCTGCTTCCAAGGCTTCTGCTGTGAAGCGACTGCTTGCCATGAGGCTCTGCCTCTCCTGGGGGAAGAGGGGCCTTTCCGAGGGCTCGTAGCTCCACCACCTCCCCAAAGCCCATTTTTCCCCTCCTGCTTGGTGACCAGAGATAGCATAGAGAATAGCCAAGGCCAAACAAGGGAACACCACTGTGCCATGCCCAGTGCTTCCCTGGGGCTAGCAGAGATGGATTTTCTGGAATCAGTGCAGTGGGTGTGATATTCCACCTCAAAATTTGGCTCTGGAATGTTATAAGGGAGCACGAAGAGTGCTGCTCCTTGCACAACGCATTTGCACTTCCAGGAAGGCAAAGTGCAGGCTGGGGAGCAAAGGGTTAATTTTCACTCTCACCACAATGAACTTTTGCATGCAAATGAAAAATAGAACAGTTTCCTGGCTAAGTGGTGATAAACGAAAGACTTTCCCCATGAGAGATGTTCCCTGTGACACACTAATGTCTAAATTAAGTTAATTAAAGAGGCTGTAGAGCCTTTCCATATGAGGAATCACCAGGATGCTCAGCAGCTCCATAAGTATTAATATACAGCACAGTCAGCAGGATAGCCAGGTCTGCTTGTAAAAGACTTCTCCAAGACAAGCAACTAAGGCGGCAGAAAGGACCAGAACATTCCCAAAAACCAGAGCAGCACCCACGACAAGCAGAGGCAGAGCTTGGCAGGGGCAGCACTCGACAGCTCCTGGCCCCCACACTCTCTGGGGGCTGCACATCCCACAGGCCTGCACCCACTGCGCGAGGTGTGGATTTTCCTGCCTTTCATTCCAGAAGCCAGCTCTTCATTCCAGTGTTATGGATCACCTCTAAGGCTCAGCTTAATCCCCGCTGCAGAGACATTAATCACCTTGCCCAGTCCCACAGCTCCAGGTTTGCTTGGCCTTTTGGTCCTACGGTTGGAAGCACGGGAGATTCATAATCCGGCCACAGGGTTTTTTCCTCCTACGCTCCAACCACACAACAGGCACATTTCAACCTTTTTCTGCTCACAGGAGCTGCCTGCAGAGATGCAGTTGGGTGCTATTGTAGGTCTCACAATGGGACATGATGGCAAGTCCTTGAGACGTGAGCCAGATAAGCCCTAAACCCCTCCTTACAAGTCCCCTCCTCAGAAGAGTTCTCATAATATACTTCAAATTCATAAGGAACTTCCAGCCTTCAAATAATAAACTTTTAAAAACAGAGGAAATTCAGATGAGCTAGGAAAGATGGATTCAAATTCAGAGTGGGTGGATGAACAAACCTCCACCTGCCCATAGTGCCCTTTCCCCTCTCTGCCCAGCACCTGCCGGGTGCCAAGGCTTGGCACTGCCTCCAGCAAAGCTCTTCCCATCCCCTTACAAGCCTGGCTGCACGTCATCTCTGTGCTCTTCCCAGCCTTCCCTGTACTTGCTGAGCTCCTACGCCACTCTCTACACCAGCCTCCGCTCGAGTCCTTCACTTGGAGCTGAGGGAAAACAGCCTCAATTTTCCCCAGAATTTTGCGCTACATTGTCGTTTCTCCAAGCTGTTCCAAAGGTGCCACATTATATTTGCAGCTCCTGAAAATAGTACTTTAGTTTTTATAATTTTTTAGGGTCTTGCCGTCTCTCTTCTGACATCCAGAATTTCTCGCGTTATTTTTGCTTTCACACCCCCTGGAATCTCTTCCCACTATTCTATTTCAAGAGAGTGTCTACCAAAATCCCATCAGCTTTGCCCACCATCCCCATCAGCTCAAATTAAGGGAGAACCAATCCTTTCTAGTCAGGTTCTTGTTCCCAGGATGCAAGAAATTCAAATCTTCCCTCTCCGCACAATCTCCTTACCTGCACTTTAAGACCCTAAGTGAGGTGGAAACTGGGGGAAGAGGAGATCCACTCCCTCCCTGTGCCACAGAGTCCCCACTTTGCCCTTGGCCAAGGCTCCTCCAGGAAAACCAGGGCACAGGGAGGCACCGTGCCCAGGTCCTGAGGCCACAGGAGCTGCGTATGGCTCATGGACAAGCCCACCAGGATCTCCCTGAGCTCAAGGCTGAAGAACAATGGGATCATTGTAGCTTTCTCACTTTTCACAATGAACCTACAACCTAGACAGGAAAAAGCCAGAGGGTGTTTTAGATGGGATAGGAGCATGCAATTGCCCTTGGTGACTTGGTGAGGAATGTCTGTCCCAAGGAGCAGGAAAAAGCTGCAGGAAATACAGGGGGGAATGAGCTCCCAGAGCAAGCATTTGAAATGTAAATTGGGTTGGGATTATCACAAATTGCCTGGCCGGCCTCCACTGATGCAACCGATGACACACCGTGTGGGTTACACAGATCAAAGACAACTTAAAGGATGCTGCAGGGAAGATAGCAAGGGCTGAGTTGTCTTGCCAAAGATCCTTTCCCCAGGAAGGAGAAAGGAGAAGGAAAAAGCCTGGGTGATAAAGAAACAGTAGGATAAATCATTCTTTTCATACTCTTTTCCTCTATTTCTCTCTACTGTTTTCTGGGCATCTTCCCCCTGCATGATGAGTCTTCAAGCTATAAGAGAAGCATTTAGAGGCCAGTGACGCAAGTCAGTGAAATAATCCCATTCCATCTATTTCTGTGTCCTGTTTGCCCAGTTCTTCACCAAATCTAAAGTTTCAGGGGTTGGATTAGTAAAGATTTACACCCAGACTCTTTCTAGAAAGGATGGGGGTCCATCACTGGGTGGAGATGGGGGAGCTGTTAATGAGACAGATGTGATGGACATTCTGTAATCACTGTCCTGGAACATTTGGGAACAAGCAGGATAACACTCATTATGAGGATGAAGCGTTTCCATCTTATTAGCAATCGAGAACATTCAACAACATCTACCAGCACCAGAAGAGATTTAAATTTGGCAGAACTGAATAATTTTGCATCCAAGAGCTCTAAGAGAACTAAGAAAACTGCTGTGTGCTGATGTTCATTTTTAAGAGGAAATTTTAGGAGGCTGGAAGAGTCTTCTGCTTGAAGAAGGCAAAGGTATGGCATGAAGGGGACAGGGAGCCAGACATCTGTCCAAGGCAGAAAGACAGTGCAGAGAACTGAAGGACACACAAATACGCCCATCAACGTGGTTTTAGGAAAAATAGGTCACGACAAAGCAAACCTGATTTTATTCTCTGCACATCTGATATTAGTAATGCACAGAAGCAATATCCTTGATGTCCAAAAGGTTTTTTGGCCTAGTAATGTATGACATGCTGACAAAAATAAAAAGCACTATAGAATATGAATAGTGAATATGCTAAATGGATTTCAGACTGGTTACCTGTCTGAGCTGGGGGCAAGGAGAACTCACCACTGCCAAGGTATCATCATCTCACTATGGCCAGCACCACTCACACACAGTGGATTTTGATAAAACCACAGAATCAGAATAGTTTTGGTGGGAAGGGACTGTAAAGATCATCTGGTTCCAGCCCCCGATATCTTAAATATCAATGAAGATGAATCTCTGCTGCCTGGCAAACCTGTGCTCAGTCCGTGCAGGAAGCCTGGAGCTGGAAGTAGGAGTGAGGAGGTGGCTCAGCCTCCTCTTCCAGCACCAAGGGACTCCTCCCAGAGTCATCCACAGTTCCACACCGACATTTTAAGGAGATTAGTAAAACACTGCGGGAGATATAGACCGGAGCTGTAAGAGTGATTCTAGGGATGCAGAAAATGTCTGAAATGAGAGAATTGAAGAGGTTGATCTTTTTCGTTTATCAAAGAGAAGATTAAGAAGTGACTTGATTACGATATAGCAGCACATTCAGTGGAAACAATATCAGGTACTAAAAGGTTGTTAATTAGGCAGAAAAAGGCATAAAAAGAACTAATGACTGGAAATGGAAGCCAAATATATTAAGCATCACTTTTAACAGCAGATGTTTCTAACCACTAAAGCAAATTATACACATGCTGTTGGGCTCAGCAGAAGACTCAGGGAGGTAAAGCTTGCAGGCCTTTCATCTATAGGGTATTTTATGCCTGTTCTGATCTCACAAGCTTTGATAACTTGAACCATCCCATCTGTACGCACATTTGGGATGTCTGTATCTGATACCTGACCTGCCCCAGCCTCACACACAGGGCCCGACACACCCATGACCACCAGCCTTACCTTTCCCACCACAGACCCCTCCAACACCCCAGAATATTCCTCAAAACCCCCTTCCAAATCTCGTTATTCGCCAGTGCACGGGTAGGTCAGCAAGTGGCAGCGCTTGCTGGGTCACAGCCGCCAGATGTGCCTCCTCCCTCAGTGCAGTCCTGTGAGCACCGACCATTTGCAAATCCCATTAGGAATGAAAACTTTCCAATCAGCATTTTCTTTAAAAAAATCGCAGCAGGAATATCCACAGCACGTGCTGGCTTTGCCCAGCGCAGATTTAAACGCTGATAAAAATCATAAATTTGATATATACACACACACCTACATAAAATTACAGGCATGGTGGGCTAGATTGTGACCCTCTGAAGAGCAGGTACATATGGGGGACCAAGATCCATCACTGTGCACTGCGGTTTCCAAACCATCTAGAAAAACACCAAGAAAAGCACACATTTAAAAAGGATCTGAAATGATAGACACAGCTTGAGTCTGTAAGGCTTCTGAAGTTGTTCTAACACCACCTATTTTAGGAGACTATGTGAAAATAGCCCATCCCCAGGATTTGTTACCAGGAGATGTGAGAGAGCACTGGTTATGTGCAGGTTGTTTCGTCCCCCTGAGGTAAGACAATACAGCTCTAAAAGTATCTCAAATATAGAGTTCAGCCTTTGCAGTGGGCAGAAGCTTTAAAATGAGCACTGTAAGCAGAAAAACATCGTAATTGAACAGCCAAGATATTTTCACGCCAAAATTTAGGATTATAATAAAGAGTAATTCTGTCTTTGCTGAGGGGTGGTTATTTTGGACCATTTGGAGGTCACCCAGGATGCTATCCTACTACAGAAAAATAATAAAACCAAAAAGGAGAGACCATATTTAGATTACCATATTTATGACTTTGAAGACTTGAGATGGAATGGTTCCTCACCAGCTCTACCCATTTAGACCTCACTGCAGCCAAAGCCATCGACCTTACACACCCCTGTGTCAGAGGAGGCCACTGGGTTCAGTCCATCTGACCTGTTTTAAACAATTATTTCAGACTGGGAACAACAGCTCCCAAGTTATCTTGAGTCCAGCATGATCAATCCCACCCAAAGGTGACCATTTTGGACAGGACAGAGAAAAGGAGCTTTGTTCAGCAGAAGATACAACCCACACTCATCATTTGGCATGAGACAAGATGTACAACGAGCTGAAAAACCAGAAACCAAGTTCATGGGAATTGAGAACAGAAAAGAAGCGTGGGTTTTCTGTGTGTTGCCCAAAACATGTGTATTTAATATACTAAAAAAGTGAAAATCCTGAAAAAAAAACCCCCCAACCGTGTCTGGGAAGAGCACGGCAGGGCGCCTCCAGCAGCAGCTCTCCAATTCCAAGAGCCCCGAGTGGGCTCCTTCCCCAAAGCCCCCCCAGACAAAGCCAACCCCAGCAGATGCACCCCAAGGCCACGGTCACAGCTCCCTCTGCCTTTTGCAGGCACTAGTATGAGTATAAAAATAACCCAAGCTGGAACTAGGTAAGGAAGGTAACTGTGTTAATCAGGCTAATAGAGAGGCTCAACACCAGATCACTGACTGGATGGAGAAAGGTTTCATTCATGGCTGCTACTGGCTTATCCTGGAGGAACACTGCAACAGCCTGGCCTCTCCCGAGAGCTGCCAGTGCCCTGCCTGAGAGTGTCCTTAAGTGTCTCCAGCTCAGCAGCTCTGCCTGCACACGAAGAACTGCTGTCTCACAAAATCAGCCAGTCAGCGAAACGTCCCTTCCATCCATGCCTCCCGGATCCACTCCTGAGGAGCTCTCTGGGGGGCACGTCTTGTGTTTTACATCGTCACACTGAAATCTGCCAAAGCCACATACTCTGCAGTTAAACAACATCGTGATCCAAGGGAAGAGGCAGTGCTAGAAGGCAGCCCTCGGCTACAGAACAGAGGGAACAGCATGCTGTGGGGAGCTGGAATACTGCTGGGAAGGCAGGAGGTGGGAATGGCTGCAGGAGAGCAGGGAAAGCTCAGCAAACGCTGGAGGACCTGATGATGCACAGAAAAAAACTAGAGGTACCATACAGATTAGGTTTCCTACACCATTCCAGACTGGCTCGTGGAGTATATGACAAACACCAATATATACCTTGTCTGAAGTTTTGGTTTGCTTTACAGCAGAACTAAACTCTCTCTGGAAGTGTTTGAGGCAAAGGTTCGATGGGGCCCCGAGCAACCTTATCTAGTGGAAGCTGTCCCTGCCCATGGCAGGGGGTTGGAATGGGGTATCTTGAAAGTCCCTTCCAACCCAAACCATTCCATGACTCTGTTGCTGAGTTCTCCTACAGCAGCGCAGGGACAGTTTGCCGTGGAGCTCGTGTGGAGGGTAGGAAAAGCAGCCCTCGTTGTTTGGATCAGTGCACAGCCTTCGTGCAAATGCAAAGAGGAGCCTGCAAAGCACGCCGCGGGAGGCTGTGATGTGGTGTATCAGCCAGAGTCCGAGCTGAGGGGGACCGATAACACCAGGAGATGGAGTCTCCTGAGGTGCCTTGGGAGGGGACCACGAGCAGCCCAGGGTGAGGGAGCTGTTGTGTGCCCAGGGCCAGGCTGCATGTCAAGACATCATCAGAATTCACGCCTGCATCCAGGTGGAGAGGAGGCGGATGCAAACATGCAGGCAGCGTGGGCTGAAGCTTCCTGGTCCAAATCTAAAGCACAGTTTGAGGAGAACCCAGGGCTCCAGAGAAAATGTGCAATTAGGAGTGTTTCAGCACTTAATTGACAGGGGAATTGGTCACTGAGGTACCGAGTCACTGGTGAAAAAGGCCACCTTATGCTCATCTTCATCTTCAAACATCTCAATATAAATAAAATCTAGTCCTTGGCACTCCTGCCCAGAAGGGGAAGCCACCGGAGCCGTCAGTAATCATCCTGCTAATGCTTGCCAGAAAATAATCAACTTGCTCGCTTGCTGGCGAGTGAGAGGAACCAACCCCCAAACTCATCTCCTTCTTTGCAAATAACAGATGGGAAACTGCATTTGTCCAGAGAATCGAGCTGCGAAATAAGACAGTGCCATTTCATCCTATGAGTCACTTCTCAACCAGTCTCTTTTCTCTGGTTAGCACTCCCTGAACCAACTCCAGCCTACTTGAGCACGTCTCCTCTCCCCAAAGGGCGTCAGGAGGCACTGACCCCCATGAGGCTCTGCAGACCCTCTGGGTTTCAAAGACGACCTCCAGCTCCTGCACCCCGCTGCTCGGTCCATCTTTCCCTGCACCACGCAACCACGGACACGGGGATGAAGCAAACGATCAAAGGAAATAACTGCACACCCAACAGCTTTGCAACTAACCTCGATCTGCCGTCACAGGCAGGACGGTGCTCCCCGGCAGCATCCCCCATGGCTAGCTCCTCAGGAACTGAGAGCATCCCCTCCTTCACTGCTTGCCCTTGCTGGCAGAGAGGAGCAGATGGGCAGAGGAAACCTTTCCAGTGCCAGACCCAGCGCTGCTCCTCTGCTCCCCTCGGAGCGCGGGTCCCCCACCAAACAAGGCGCTGCCTAGCTAAGCACGCCGGCAGTTCTGCCGCCCGAGGCAAAGGGACAAGTCCTTCCAGTTCATTAGGGAAGGTTTCTTGTGCGATTTGCTGCCTCACTAGCTCCTGTTTAGACAGCCTTTGTTCCCCGTCCGCAGGAGCGCATGAAAGGTTTGGACGTCTGTACGTGCTGGAGGATGCTGTGCCCTGGGCCGGGAGCACGGCAGAGAGCTCACCCCGGGCTTTAACCTCCCGAGCTCCGCACGCCGAGGTGCTCTAAGTGCAGCCCCAGGTGCCTCTCGCTCCGTAATGCGGGACTTCCACGGGAGCCCTCTCGGCCACGGAAAGCCTAATGGCTTGCTTTGCCTTTTTCTGCTGCTGCTCCCGTGCCCTGCCGCCAGCCGAAGGACGGACGTCCCGAGTAACAGGAGCCTCCGGTCCTGCTCACTCTTTGTCTCCTGCAGAACTAAAATAGCAGCCTGGGAGGAAGCAGAGGAGCTCAGAACTTTCCATTCCCTGGTACCTCCTGCCCAAAGAAGAGGAATACATGAGGCCACGGGGCTCCTCAGGGTGTCATGTGCAGCAGCGATGCAATTCACAGCTATAATGCTATAAAGAGCACAGGCTGCTCCCAGTAAATAGACTTGTAACAGATTAATTTAAAAGCAGCCCAGTTTCCTATTAGTAACACAGAATAAAATCATCCATTTACTGCATGGCTCACATTTATTCAGCTCTGAGTGGTCCCTGTTGCAGCCTTGCTCATGAGCTTCCAGCTCCTTTGGGAATCTTCCTGGACAATTACAGCAATGGGAGATAATGGCTGTAGCCCAGGGACTAAACTAAACACTCTTGAATATTTAAAGGTCCTTTCACTCCCAAACTTTGCATTACCTTGGCAGCATCAACATCTGAGTACAGCACAGCAGCGATGAGGGCGGAAAGGAGCGTGATCCTCTGACCCACGTGTCTAGGATGGAAGGTTTTAAACACTAAAAACAATCCTGGTGCTGGCACAAATAGCCCAAAGCATTTCCAGAGACAGGGTTGCAGGCCTGGTGTTATGGCCTCACACCTTCTCCAGACTGAAGGAGCCAAGTTAAGTCTAATTTATCCCGGGCTAGTGTGTATTTATAAGTGAAGACACTGGAATGAAAAACTTGTGCAAATGAACAAATCATAGTGGATCAGTGCATCAAAGCAGAGTGTATCTTCTGCCTTTTTTTTTTGTTGTTGTTGTTATTCTGGATTAAATATGTAACAAATGCTCTTGCAGAATTTAGGGCCTGAAGATAGACAAGCCACTGCACAATCTTTTTACATACCTAAACAGACTTAATTGCTCAATTATTCCAGATAAACACGATAAGTTGCCTGTCATGAATAATTTATAATCCAGCTAGCCACACAATCTGTGAAACACAAATCTAGGGCTGCAGCAAAAGAAATGCAAGCAGATGCCATGATCCCAAGACACTCTGCTGGGTACCAAATGCTGGCCAAAGGAGCAATAGGCTGCCCAGGGCAGGTTTGATCTTCCATGAAACCCTTTGGACAGCCCAGACCTTCATTTGGCTTATGGTGTTGCTGAGAGGTTGCAATTATTGACAAATAAAATAGGCACAGAGTTGCGTGTGCACCTTGGAAGAGACAGGCACAGCACATCCTCCGCTCCTGTTCATGGTCTGGACATGGCTGGGTGTCCCTTGCAGCCCTTCTGGGGAGCTGGCTGTGCTGGTTTCCGCAGGAACTGCAGCAGGTGATGGTGATGAGCTGAAGAGCTGCACTGAGGCACAGCAGGATGCAGTGCTGGAGGACGGAGGCCCACAGGGCCTGCCACAACGGACAACACTGGTTGCCAGGGAAGGAGCACTGCCAAGGGGAGGAAAGGTCCCAGCCAGCCAGAACTTACCATGCTTGGATAGGAGAGACCAGAGAAAGCAACCTGGAAGGAGTCCAGAAGGAGAGTTAATCCTAAACCCATGACAAAACCATCCCAGGCAGCTCCCTTCCCACGGCAGAGGGGTAACGAACCAGTCAGAGAGGAAGGTACCAGCTCCTGGCTCCAGTGACCCCAGACAAATGCAAGAGGCTTTCCCACGGGGCTCAGGACCCTACCACATACCCTGAGCGTCTTTATGACTCTCTGAGAAGCAGAGGAGAGGCACTGGGTGGATTTCTTCCAGCCTGGGCACCCTTTCCCAGAAATAGCCTGTCCAGTCACCAGCCACCTATTTTAAATAAATTAGAATAGGTTTTTTGTGTTGGAATTCCTATCCCCATCCAAATATACCTGGACATCCAAATACACCTGGCTCATACGTCATCATCTACTAAATAAAATTTACACAAGAATCTGCAAACAATTAGAATTTGCACAGATACCTGTAGAGCCACATCACTTTAAATTGGGTTTTTATAGCTATTATCTAGTCATGAAGAAGGGACTACTTCACTGCCAGCCAGTCTACAGGAGTAATCACCCTGTTATCAGAAAAAAATAAAAGCTAGTTGCAAAGCAAGATTAAAATTGGTCATTCAAATAATGATTTGATGAGAGTTGGAATCGTTCAGCCCGGAAAGAGAAGGCTCTGGGGAGCCCTTAGAGCCCCTTCTAGTACCTGATAGGGCTTCAAGAGAGCTGGAGAGGGATCTTTTACAAGGACATGGAGTGACAGGACCACAGGGAACAGCTTTACACTGACAAGAGGGCAGGAATAGAGAGGATATTGGGAAGAAATTCATTACTGTGAGGGTGGTGCGGCACTGAAAGAGGTTGCCCAGGGAAAGTTCTGAACTTCCCATCCCTGCAAGTGTTCAAAGCCAGGTCGGATGGAGCTTGGAGTAATCTGGTTTAGTGGAAGGTGTCCCTGCCCACGGCAGGAACTGGAATGAGATGAGCTTTAAGGTCCCTTCCTACCCAAACCATTCTGAGATTGTATTCTATGATATTTTGCTTGCTGAGATAAAGTCATCATTGCCATGGAGATCTAAACCGATACACTGGAAAGGTGAATAAACTCCTCATGAAAAAGAATTCTGCTACTTGAAAGACTGTCTTTTCTGTCACAACCCAAGCCAAAATTTGAAGTGACCCCATTTGGGGAGCTTTCTGCAGCCTTCCTGAAGGGGGGGGCCCAGCGGATTACCATAGAGCAACCTGCCTAAGACCCCTCAGCACAACTGAAAACCCTGGGCAAGCTTACAACAAAAGCCAGCTTAGTTAGTTCAGCTCAAATAAAGGGCCAAGTCCTCAACTGCAAGACTAGAAACTACAACAAGAGAAAAACATTCAAATAGAAAACGCTCAGGTAAAACACCAAAAATACTGCAGAAGCAAATACCCTCCTAGGGCTTCTTATCTTTCCTTTGAAAGATCTCCAACAAGCAGCACATAGGCAGTGCCAGCTGCAGTGCTCCAGGTCCATCCAGACAATCAGGAAACTACAGAAGGGCAAACTGCACAGTTCAAGCTGATTTCACCCTGCTTTGATTTGCTCCAACGCCAATTACAAACCACTTCTGAAGAGAAACAATAAATCTTGTCGTCATGCCCTGGCTGCAAACCCAGGCGACTTGTGTATAACTACCAGCCATGGGACTGACTCTGACGACCTACAGAGCATTTTTTGCAGGTGAGATAGCAGCAGTGATCATGGCTCCCTCCACTTTTGAGGGTTCAGCTGGAGAGAACTCGCCTCTGATTTTCAAGTGTTGTGCATCAAAATATCCAGCTGAACAGTGGGAGCCATGCTGACTGCGAGCAATCAGCCCCAAACTGCCTCAAACCGGGCAGAGAAGGCATGGATTGGCCAGCAAGGGGGAAGCAGCAGGATCCATGCACCAGGAGGGAAAAACATTTGATATCCAAATAAACACCACCTTCTCATAAGCTTTTATCTGCCCACAGCCCTGTCTGTTGGCGTGGGCTGACTCCTGGCACACTGCAGAGAAAGAAAAGGAGGAGCAGGTCTGAAGCACAGGATGCAGCAGGTGCTGGGATGCGGCACAGCACACGGTCCACGGGGATGCTGCTCTTTGGTGCACAGTGACCTACTCCCACAGGGAGAAGGTCTTGCCACGCCAAGATCTTTGCTTCCCAGTAGGATGCGGGCTGGATGGCACTGGACAAGTGCCTGCAGCTGGAAGACATGGGAAAAGGGGCTGGCTGGAGAAGGAGGGTGACTTGGGGTAAGAGCTTGAGCTGGCCAAATTCATTAGGAAGGGCACTGAAGCTTTCAGTTTTTACTCTAAGAGTAACATTGCCCGATTTTGGCTCTTGGTTGGGTGCCATAACTTGGAGATCCCTCAGTGCAGTGGAGCTCTTCAGAGCCCTCCAAATGACACGTCCTTCAAAACCATCAGATCATGAGACTTTTTTTTGGGCAGAACTGCAAAAACTTTACACGCAGGATCTGCATAAAGCATTATTATTTCAACACGTATCCCTGGTCTCAAAAGGGATTTAGCACCTGGAATTAGTTATGAAAAATAGTATTTCAGAAGTTGCTGGATTTTTTTTTCTTCCCAATTCAATAAAGCAGTAACAATTG
Organism: Rhagologus leucostigma; assembly: GCA_013397725.1. Taxonomy (NCBI): domain Eukaryota; kingdom Metazoa; phylum Chordata; class Aves; order Passeriformes; genus Rhagologus; species Rhagologus leucostigma. The sequence continues at coordinate 1,253,300 of VZTD01005494.1, read as the reverse complement.
TCTGCTGAGAGCAAGTAGTGGGATCCCAGAAGCAGCTCAAAGACAGATGGCAGCAGCAGCATGCCTGTTTGGGGATAGTTCTCAAAGCACTCTCCAATTTGAAAGCCACAATTGTATCAGCTGGAAAATTAATATGGCAGGTCACAACATAAGGTAGAGTGTGTAAAAATAAATTTCAGGGCACTAGCTGGCCTGGCCCAGCATTTCCACACTGACTTTGTACTCCATGAAAAATCAGGATTCACGTCCCAGTCTGCCAAAGGTTGAGCAGGTTGCTGAGGACTAGAGGACAGCACCATGCCTCGGTACAAGGGCTCACTCTAACTGGGCTTCACCTTTTGGGATGGATCCCAGCACGGCTGGTCTTGCACTAACACACTGTGCTCCATCGAATACCAAGGGTATTTACTTTTCTCAAAGCTTGAAAGGTTTTGCAATACCCAGAGTATGTGGGCAAAACAGAGGCAGGTGAGCTCAAGAACAGGCCTCTCCTACAATAAGCATGCTCCTTATTTCAGAGGAATCCAGAAATACCAGTAATTCAACCCTTTCTCAGGACCCCAGAGTAATTCTAACACAGACCACTAGTTTTCAGCCAGACCTTTCCACTAGACCTGGTATTTTATCTAGTGGGCATCATACTGATAACAGAGGTTCTCAGGGGGAAGGGGCAGCAAACAGTGCCTTCCAGGAGATCAGGACAGACATGGGATGTCTTGTGGGAAGGAAGGGCAACATGGTATGCCTGAGAGAACAGGAGGGGCTGAACAGAACCATTGAGTGGCTCAGAGCCATGATAAAGCTCTTTTTGGGGGAATCTCATACTCAAGGAGTCACAGGGACATGGCCTTTACAGCTTCTAGGGTATTCTGCAATTAGAGGGAAAAAAAACCCCAAAACTAAAATCCCGAGGGGAGCTCCCACTCCTAGGTCCAAGCCCAGCAGTGCCCCTCTCCATCACACCCAGCTGCTTGCTGCACTACATGTGCACCCCTATACATTTGCACCCTTAGCAGTTTTTTAATGGGGAACGCTTGCTGATCGCAGAATTCCTGCAAAGCCAAGCCAGAAGCAGTGACAAGCTCGTTTGCTCTTTGGGGACAGGGCTTCAAATAGCTGCTGGCTCGTGGCAATTAAAACGGGCAGAGCACTGCCACCGACTCTGCCAGCCTGCGCTGTGACTGATGCAAGCGCCGGCTGGAGCGCTCTGATAAGGATGTTGGATGATTCAGAATAATCTAGGCTTTGCTGAACAGATGAGCCCAAGTGTTTGTGCTTCTGTTTCCGTCTAATGGGAATACTGTGTCGTGCTCATCGGAGAGGGGAGAGGGCGGCTGGAGGTAGGAGGGCACCAGAACTTCCTCTCCACAAGACTGATGGGCACATCTCTCCTGCCTGCCACTCCGGTCTCTTCCTTCCGTGGAGGTCTCCCAATTTGAGGGTCTGGCCAGTCTGCCCCCTCAGCTTGGAAACAGCGAGGGGGTGGCAGAGCAGCTGGGGAGGGAACAAAAAGTCAGTGTTAAAACTTCTCATCCTGAGAGTTCTTTGCAAAGCTGTTGCACAAACAGCTGGGCTTGATTAAGATACAGGAGATGGGCATAAAAGCGGGCAGTGCAGTGAGCAAGAGAGGAAGAGGAGGGACACACTTGTTCAGTCCTCAGAAACAACTTCTAGCTGGTGTAGTGCCGTCTTATGTACATGCCTTAACTCCTTCTGACAAACCTTTAATCTCACCAGTCTGCTGCATAGTCTACTCCCATTCCATTAAGATCCCATCTTGCTCCCTGGATTTCCAGAGCCATTCCAACAATTTGGCTTTGATTTACTCAGAGCAGAAAGCCACGCCACTGGCACAGCCTATTTACAACGTAAACTGACTCCAGAATGGAAACATCCTCCCTTCGGCTGTCCTTGATCAAAAGGTTTGCAGCTGAGATAAAACACCATTTCAATCAGAGTTAAAATAATCAGTTTTCATAGTCTATCAGCACCATACCCCTCAGATCTGGGCTGTCCAGGAGCACAGCTGCATAACATGTCTCTGAAAAGAGCTGGGTATGGCAGGAGGGTGAGGTCTGGGAGCAAGGCTTGAATTAAGATGGTGACAAACACCTCTGCAGGCATGAACTGCTGTTCCACAAACACCTCACTGCATTCACAGGGCTGCTTTCAGAAATCTCTGAGGCTTTTCAGTCCATCACACTATGTAAACCCCTTTTTAGCATTTAAACGTGACCATGGCCAAGAGACAGACAAGAGACAGGGTCAGGAAGAAGCAAGTCGGTTTATTGTGCTGGGAGAGCCCACACAGCTCTATAAATAGCACTGGTGATCAGCTAAACTCAGGTTACAAGAGACACTGACAAGAAGCCACCACCTCTGTCTTTAAGGACCAGACAGACCTTGTATGTCACTACCATTCAAGGTGGGAACAGCCATGTCACATCTCCTCCTTCGCTGGGGTTCTCCCACTGGGCACCCCTTGCTGCACCGGAGATGCAGCCCTTGGGACAGCGCCGTAGGGGTGGGTGCAGAGTGGGTGCTAACGTGGAGCGTCTGACACCCTCCATTACAACCACCCTGCTCTCTGCAGCTTGTAGAAAGCCCGTAAATAGGAAAGAATTCAGCTAGGATTAACTCAATCCCCATCAAAGCACTGAAAGCTCTTGAAGTTTCCTCTTAAGCGCTCCCCGAGGCAGCGCAGCGTTCCGGCAGCAAACACACATCGCAAACCAGAGCGCGCAGGCGAGGGCTGCACAGCCCCGTGCAACTCCTGCTCTCCGGGCTGCTGCGTGTGCACTGAGCGGCAGCTGACGGACACTCGGCCACTGTGCGATTTCACGCACTCGACCGCCAGGAAAACCTGGAGCAGCGTCTGTGAGAGCAAAATATCCCCATCCACCAGCACGGGCTGTAAGGGATCTTATCCCTCTGCCCGGGGATGTTCAGGGGAGGGAAGGAAAGCAAGCAGCCGCCACAGCAAAGCTCTCAAAAGCACAGGGAGCCTCTGACTCGGTACCCTGCTCCACTACGGAAAGCTTGACAGCCGCTTCCGATCCTCAGCTGGCTTTTCTTTTTAATGATAAAGTGATCTGGGAGTTGAAAGCCAGAGGAAAACCATATCTCATCCACGCAAACAGCTTGCTGTAACTTAATGTACCGAGGGAAGGACGGCGCAGGGTGGCGGTGGCTCAGCGCTTGCGGCTTGCCGGGCTCGGTATTTAGCGAGCAGAAGACGCCAAGCAGAAAAGGAGGCCAATTCCCATCCCTCGGGAGGGCTCCTCTCCACTTGCAGTTGTTTTAATTACCCCTCTGCACCGCAGCATCGCTCCAGCCTGCGGGAAGCCACGCTCTCCCGTCCCCTCCGAACAATTTAACATGTCAGCACAGCCCCTCCTGTGTCCCCGCAGCCGCGGCTCAGCCGAAGCAGCCGGCAGCGGAGAGGACCCACCCTGAGCAACACCAGCCCCCTTAGTCACCAGCAACCGTTTAGCCAAGATCTTTTTTGACGTTTTCTTCCAGCGAATTTTGCACTATTTGAATCATCCACGCAGAGCGCAGCAAAAGGCGGCACGTTGGGAGAAACAGCCAGAATTACTCACGAGCTTTTTCTTTTCGTGAGCTCTAACTGAAATTGCGATCTGTCAAACAGACGAGCTGCACGTCACTGTGGATGGCTGGGAGAAGCTCCTGCTCAAGCTGCAGCAGGGGCCAAAAAGGCAAACAAGCTATTTCTAAGAAAGGCTCAGCAAGAGCAAGTGTGCTACTCTCCAGCTTCACATGAGCTGTTTTATTCAGCGTTAATCACCCCATTAAAAAATTAAATAAAAGTCCACCAAGGGATAACAGACATCCTTCACTGCGACGCTGCAGATACAGGATGGAACACCTGGTGTAGGGATAAAGAGATTAAGAGGTGAAGGGCAACAGTGAGGAAGGGCTAAAACATGGCAAATATACACACACGTACAACCTGTTGGTTCAGGGTGATAAATCCCATGTTCCCATCAATATTTCTCACCATAAAAAAATCCACAGAATATTCACTGCAGCCACAAAGAGCAGATTTTTAGTGCCCAGCTCACAGGGTTCTCCTGAGAAGAGCTGTAGGGCAGAAAGCACTGTTCCCACCTGCCCACTGGGCAGATGCTGACCTCGGACACTGGGATGGGAGCAGCCCTGTGGCAGCAGATGAGGCCAAACATCCCTGCCCAGGCAGCTGCAGCCCAAATTGCTGTATCCTTAGGAGAAGGTAGCGGGCACACCGAGCCCTGGCTCCTGCAAACAGCATCACCCGCTGCACATGCAGGTCACTGCTGGCTGAAGCTCTGCTAAAAACAAAGAAAAAAATGGAATCAAACACGCATTTCTCTCCTATTGCACAGCATGATCCAATGGAAAATTTCTCCCAGATCTGCAACGCAATGCTAACGACAGATTTATTTTTACAGCTATATGGTGAAGGAGGATGATCTCAAAAGACAAATCGTTCTAAAATGGGCAACTTGACTCAGCAACACAGGGGTCTGGCTGAATATAGGGTACAACCTACCAGGTACACACACAAAAAGCTGTCTAACACCACAGCAGAACGAAAACACTGCCTGCCCAAGGGTGTCTGGGGGTTTGATCTGATCACAGGAGGAAAAAACATGCCTCTGAACTTGCTGATAGGTGCACAGAAGGAAGGACCACTGCTGACAGAGCCAGCCCTACCTCCTCAGCTACCCACAGACACCACAAGCATGACACCAGAGTGTGAAATGCCCCAAGGGATGCCAGACCAGAGAAACATTTATTTTCCAGACCCAACATCTAGTCTTTAAAAGGAGAGGGAACTATAACCTCTAAACAGAGCCCCGTGCTTCTCCATAAGCACAATTAATACAGATGCAGAACATGCAGGAGATGCAGGACCACACATGTGCCAGTGGCTGGGGCTGGAGGTGCTTCATGGCCAGGAACACAAACAGTTGTTGAGGTCCCAAGGGCAGGAGAAAACCTTGTTGGCTTTTCCTTGCTCAGCAAGAGAAGAGACTGTGTAAATGTAGTATCACTGTCACAGCTTATCCTCTGCCATCCTTCCCACTGCAAAGAGCTACATCAAACATGGACCTGATGGGCCCAGAGGAAACCTAGAATTTTGGGAATTGTAATGCCAGTATTGCCCCACGGCTTCTCAATAAAGACCCAAAGAGGTAAAGAACGCTTTGGTTGCTTGAAAAGGCAAGGAGAGACAAGGGAGATCAAATTTCTCGTAAAACTCATGTTTCATTATCTATCAGCAAGTAGATCCCTGCTTTCATCCAGTCCTTCAGTGCTCAGCCCTGGGGGAAAGCACTGATGCCAAGAGGGATTCTACCCACACTTGCACAGCATCAGAGACCTGTAAATGTTTGGATGTTGAATGAATGACAGGCAGGAGAGGAGATGGATGAGAGGAAGAGATGGGGATTCACTGGCATTAATAACAGCCATTGGTTTAATGTAGAACTAACAACCCCCCTGGCATGCTAAGCACAGCCCTTGGCTTGCAGGGTTTCTGAACCTATGGTCATCAGTCAAGCCAAAGCCTCCTGAAGGGTAAATAAGTTAGACTGGGCCCCTAATTCACTAAATATGCTGGGTTTTGCTGAAAATTGGACACCAACATAGTGCAATGTGTAAAATTGGGACAATGAACCAAATGAGAAATGGGGTCCTTTGAAAGCAGTGTATGAACAGCTTCACAATTTCAGTATTTGAGATTTTTCAGTCATTTGCTAAATGACTGAGGTGATGCTGCAGGCAGGCACCACTCTTGACAGTACAGCCAGGTTGGAAAAGGCTTTGGACCACATCCATTCCTCCAGTGCCAACAAGCTCCATTTCTGCCACCAGAGATGCCCTGCATTGTGTCTGCCCTTAGCTTCCCCCAGCTTCTTATTTTTTCCCACTTTACCCAAATTTTCTTATACCACTAAGCAGAAAACCATCTGCTTTGAGGTTATGACAGGATAAACACAGCCCTACACAATGCTTAAACTATTTCAGTCTCATCTCCTCAGCTGATGGTCTATTTTCCATTAATACAATTTAAACATTTACCCAAAAACTTTAAATGATTTTTGTGGCTACCTCCTCTTGCTACAGATAACTCAAGAACCACTGAGAATTTTCTTCTCCTGTCAAACAACCCTGACCGCTGTTGGGAAACCAACCAGCAAGTTTTTAATCCTCCTTGAGACTTTTTACGTTTTGCTTGCTGAAGGTCCGTGATCAAAGGTTTGTGATGAGCTTACATGGCACAGAGCACGCAGGGAACAGATTTGCTCTCAAATATTTTAAATATTTCATAATTCATTATATTCATAGCATAAAAAGTACAAAGAACCTCTTCAATCCCCCTAAGTGAAGCTAAAAACGTGGGGCAGAACTGAAGTTTAACAACTATCAGTCAAATACGGCCACAAATACAGCAAATACAATCAAAATGGCTCAGGGACAAAAGCAGGGCCTTCAAAAAGAAAGTAACTTGGTAAAGAACACACATGTTTAAATACGTTCCTTTTATTCAGGGCAGTGCATCTGAATACTTATGAAACTGCCTCTAATAAACACTACTTCAAATTGAAAAAAGCACAATAGAAATGTAAGGCAGACAAGAAAGGCTTCCTACAATCCCAAGTGGTTCCAAGCAGACCTATTAGGCAGCCAGGCATTTTGAGTTTCATTTCAGCTCTAACTAAAGCACACGTTTTAATGCTGTGCCGCTGCTCTTGATTAAAATCAAACTCAAGTTCCTCGTGTTTTCGGTTTAGCACTTAGGATGGTGAGAAAACAAATTAAAAGGAACCCAACAAATTTTAAGAGAAGACTGAAGAAGAAATTAATTTATCAAATTAGCAATGTGCAGCAGCACTTCAAAACCCAAGAGAAGCAGAAAAGATGCCTGCAGGTTACTCCTTATGATACCAAACAGAGCAAATCCAATCAGACGAACATGCTGCCGGATCAGTCAGGCAAAAGCCACAGGAGCGGCAGAACAAAGTGAAAGATGTATAAAAAGAGGATTTTCTAAACCTATTGTACTGGTTTGAAACTGAGCTATTCCCCCTGGAGGAGATGACAGCATCACTGGTATGGTCCTGCAGAACAAGCCGTCCAAAATCCCCTCAAAGACAACACAGAGGAAAAGTAGAAAAAAAGTTTTAATGAGAAATTAAAAATCCTACTAGAATGTGAAAGCTGCAGTGTTGCACTTAAAATAACACACCTCCATTCAAAAACCTATTTCCCGCACAGGACTGTAAACAAACTGCTAGATTTTAGCACGTTATTTCAAAACTCCTTGTCTTTAACGGTTTCACCATTGCTCCCTGCTTGATAATTCCCTTTCCTTGCTTAAAATAACTGTCTATGGCAAGAGCACTGACCTTCAGGAATAAGTGAATGAATGAGGAAAGCAGCCTGCCAGCACACGACCAAACTGAAAACGATGACAGCAGCTATTTCGGGGCACGGAGATGAACAGAGGGAACAATATGATTATCTACATGTAAAATATGAGTGACACCAGCAGCAGACAGGAACTTCTGTTTGCCCAGTCTTGTGAAACAAGAACGAGCTGCTGCTCAAAGGAATAAGCAGACAGTGAAATAAAAACCCAAAAAGATATTTTGTTTTTCTCAGCGAGCGATCAGCTCAAGATGCCACAGAGGCTGATTGCTTCGTCAGCACAGAAATTCACGACTTGCTTTTAAGATAAAATGACCATCAAGCCACACAAAAAGGAGTAAAATAACAGCCAAAGAAAAATAGTATTTGAGAGGGAAATTTGTGCTTCTGAGCAGAAGGTATCACTAAAGTACAAAACGAAGGTGTTTTGTTAGGCGGTGCAGTTAACCCTCCTCTGAAAAATCTGCTCTTGGAGTTGTAAGTGGCAAGATGGGGCTTGATGGACTACAGCTCATACACTAAGTCTGTTATTTCCTTTAAATATATATTACAAAAAGCTATTTTATACCATGTGTATATATACACAAGTAAAAGACTCACGAAAAGAAAATGTTTATGTAAGATTTAAACCCCAGCTCTCAAAACGGTCTTAGAGATCATTATGCCAAACCAGCCCTGGGGCTCCCACCTCACCATACCAGTGATTTCTGGCAGTTCCACAGATGGCACAGGAGAGGATGTACCAAGCAAAACACAATTTTGGTTTTCTTGGGTTTGATTTTCTTAGAAAATGTGGTACTTTTGATGATTTAATCCTGCTAGAGAGCCTTGAAAGCAGAAAGAAGTTACAAATTCGTATTTGTGGCACAAAGTGGCAATATCAACTACACACACAAAAATATATTCATAAGGGAATGCAAATAGAAAATACAACATCTCATTAGCAATGCTGTGCAGCTGCCCTGCAGCACCTGCTGGGTTGGAGGGACCAGACTGGGCAGATGTTTTCCCTGTGAGGAGAGGCAGTGGAGCAGTTGGGACCGGCATGTCCACCTCTGGAAGGTTCCAGGACCCAATGGGGTACAGCCTGGAGATCCCTTCCCTGATTGCTGCTTTGAGCAGAGGTTGGAACAGGTAACACCTCCAGAGAGCCTTCCCAACCCAGCTCCCACCATCAAGATAGAGAGCACCCTCACAGCTGCCTCCATTACCCCCCAGTAACACCACCAGGATGCTTCAGGCACCTTGCTGTGTGACTCTGGAATAGCAGCACAAGGAATGATGTTGAGGAAAATGAGTCACACTTCCAACAAGGCAGCAACCACTGCTGCTCCCCCAGCCAGCCCATCACACGGGCTGCCAACACTTCTCTTGGACAACTGCTTTCATCCCCCAGCTCCCACAACAACCTACTTACAAGTCATAAGGTTGCTTGCTGCTGAAATGCATATTAAACTCAGGACAGACAAAAAACCCCAACATCTTTTTCCATTTCAGGTCCACTTTTTTTTTGATTTGATGTTTAAAAATGCTCCGCAGTCAAACACATTTCAGAGGGCACAGAGACCTAGAGATGCCAAGAGCAAAATGGCCTAGAGCTGCTAAGCAAAGTCTCTGTGCACAAACATATTTTAATGCTGGTATCTGCAAGAGAGACTCGGGGTAGAGCCCACTGTGAGTAAGCTCTTGGGACAAGGCAGAAGAGACAAGATCAGAAACTGAAAATTTGGTGCATTTATATTTTGTTATTTCCTGGTTAACTGATACTATTCAGGGTAACTGGACAACTTTCAAGGCAATGCTTGGACACCGAATTAATGTTTGGCAAATCTAATTAAAAGTGAAACTTATAAGGAAAACAGAAAATTGGCCCGTGGCATTTCTTTGCAGGAGCCTGAATTTCCACCTCAGGGCCCTTTATTAAGATCTAAGACCTTATTCTGACTTTATCAGGGTAAATACCTGTGGAGTAATATCAGGAACCAGCTAATTACATGTTGTTAGATCAGGGGTATCTCCTTCATGAGGCAAGACTATTTACAAGGGCATGTAGTGACAGGAGAGGGGGGAATGGGTTCAAACTGGAAGAGAGCAGATTTAGACTAGTTAGTAGGAAAAAATTCTTTACTGTGAGTCTAGTGAGGCACTGGAACAGGTTGCCCAGGGAAGTTGTGAATGTCACATCCCTGGAAGTGTCCCCAGGCCAGGTTGGATGGAGCTCAGAGCAACCTGGTCTAGTGGAAGGTGACCCTGCCCATGGCAGGAGGTTGGAACTAGGTGATCTTCAAGGTCCCTTCCAACCCAAACTGTTCCATAATCCTACAATTCCTTCCATCAGGTAAAAAGACTGGAAGGCAGCAGTTCCTCAAACAATGATGTTTAGACACCACTGTGTCTAGTGTCAGCAGCAACTATTGCATGCTTACCACAAAATGGCTACTGGCAATAAATCCTGGGTATCCAGGGGGCTTCAGTGCCTAAATCCTATCTTTTCAAGCACTGGAGTAGCATACTTGCTTTCCAAAGTGTGACTTTAAGTTTCTGTTTTAAGCTTAAGATTAGAAACCCCTGTGGTTTGTCTCTTAACAGCTGCAAAGACCATCCGATCACTTCCCACACTGTGTGGAGATCTGTGACCTGAGAGATTGGCACGGGGAGCCCCTCACCTCAGCCAGCCCCAGCACCCACCTCCGGCACCGCTGCCGGATCCGCCCCCAGAACCCTGAGCATCCATTTCACACATCCCACGAAACGCTCAGCCCCCAGCACTGCAGCGTGTTGAGCACGACTCCTGGCACTTCCCTCCCAGCACCGAGCGTGACGCTGCCTGGAACCCACCAGAACCTGCTATGAGTCAGGGTCTGAGACACTCGACACCTCGGCGGCCCAGCAGCCTCTCTGCTCCCCTCCTTGCTGTCAAGTCCTTTGACTCCAGGACAGTTTTGAGAATGGAGACTTCAGCTAAGTGTTCCGGCATCTCAGCAACAGAGACTGAGCCCTGAGAGTCTATCAATCCCCTTCAACTAATTTATCTCCCCTATCTCACCAAAGCTCACGTTATCACAATTATTCCCTGATTACCAGCAAAACCCTGGCTCTTGGTCAATGCTTTGCAGCTGCCAAAAGCAAAGGCGAAACACCTGTGCTTGGAGAAAGCAAGAACACACCCGAAGCAGCCAGGAGGGCTGAATGAAGAAGAGAAGGCATTACCTGGGTGAGGTGTGGGTTGGGGTTGAAGCCACACTGGTTGCAGACCTTGCTGTGACACTGGGTGCAAGCATTGAAGTTAGGCTGGCCAGGGGAGGAGGTGAGCTCTGTTGTCTTGCAGATGGGGCAGAGGGTGCTGCTGGGGAGGGGGGCAATCTGTGGGACTGAGTAGGGAGAGGTAGGGGTGCTGCCCCTGTCCGGCGACACCGAGGGAGACCTCCCCGAGCCCTGGCTCCTGGCGTCCACCTGCAGCGTCCTCCGTGGCCCCTCCGCCGTCGGTCCGGGCTGGCCCCGGCCCCTCATCTCCCGGGGGCTCTGGGAGCTGGGTGCAGTCTGTGCGAGGGAGGGGGATGCTGACCGCTGGCCCGCGGCCTGGTCCAGCTGCTCCGGTCTCCTCAGCGTGCTGAAACACCATCAAAACACACATAATGAGCCCAGGTTTCAAACATTTGTATGCCAGACAACTGCTACAGCACCCTCTCCCCCTCAAAATCCCAGCTCAGCCAACAAGGCATAGCAAAACCCCACTGCAAACCAGGGAAATTGCTCAGATCAGCAGAAGGATACACTTTACCTTACGAAACAAGGCGCGATTTCAGCTTTCGCTTATATAACCCAGAGGCAGAGATGTAATTGAATTATTCGGTGTATTCCGAGTTGAACTTTAGTCAGAAAGTTGCACATAAAAATGTGCGTGAGAAGTTTGGGAAGCTCAGCCTCCTGCCAGCCAGGGCTCCCAGCACTTCTCCAGCACAAACTTCAGCACAAACTCACTGGAAGAGGCAGCCGTGACTCTGCTTTGCAGCCTGCGGGGCCCTTTCTGCAGGGACACAGCCAACGCGTGCTAAACCAGCTTCTCACAGCCTACTTTCATGAGTAGCTGTGAAACCAGAAGCCTGCAAAGAGCCCTATTTATTAAAGGAAAACCCCTCCAGAAGCCCAGTGGAGGCAGGAGAACTACTTGTACTTCCTCAGCTGTCAGGCAGAACCATGCAAGTCACAGGTGAAAGCAGCTAAGCGCTTGTTTCCCAGGGGCCACAGCAGTGGGAAATCAAGAGAGAGCACACTGGCCCTGCTTTAGTAATCAGTACTGAAGTAGCAAACACAGACAACAGGGAATTTGTGGGCTGGCTGCCCCCAGCTGAACCCTCTTCTGGGTGATGTGGGTCTTGGCTGGGCAAAAAAAACAGCTGGGATGACTCTGGTCACCATGACAGGGTAGTGAAACCTCCCCGAGAAACCAGAGCTACTTACAAGGAGCGACCCTGAGGTCGGCATCGCAGCCACTGCTGGTTCGGCAGCAGTCCTGCAGTCCCCTAGCCCGTGCAGGATGCTCAGCACCCCACAGTGCTGAGGGATGCTCCTGGCCATCCCAAGGAGCTCTGGAGCAGCTCCAGCTGCAAGAGCTTTGAGTTGTTGTGCTGCAGAGCACAGCATGACAGCGTGCACACCCTCTTCCCATGTGGTTTCAGGGCAGGCACCTTGTAATGTGCTGCTGACTGATCACAAGTGCACGAGAATGAATCTGTGATGGAAGATACTTATCTAATTACCGAATAATTTGGTCCATGTGCTTATCAGTAATGCCACAAATGTTTCTCGAAAAAGCAGAAGCCCTAATGTCCTCACTACCTGTGATCTGCAGCTGTTTAAGGAAAAGTATTACTCAGAACCTCGAATTTAATACATTGTTGATTTACCCAAGCAGGGTCTGACCTTATAAAAGTTTAAAAAGGGAACTTAAATGCATAAAGCTAATGAAATTCAAAGTGCATGTTGCCACAGTAATAGGAAGTCGGATGAAAATAAATAGTAAAATAGCACTTTGGGAATACTTTCCGGCTGCAGGTTGAAACCCACTTCTCTGAAAAAAGAATCACACAATAATAATAAAGCAAAATACTAAGGGAGGGAGTGATCTGCTCTAGACTGAAGAGAAAACTGCTCCTGGCCCTGCAGCAGGCACCTGCCATGGATGTTGTTGGCATGTGCTGCTCCTCCACTGTGAGTTCTGACACCCCTGAGTCCAGATTTGGGGTTTGCCTCCTGATGTCAAGGGCTGCAGAGCTGCTGCCCCATAAAACACAAGGCATCTGTAGCTGGTGGAGATTGGAGAGCTCAGCCTCAGACACCAGGAGGAAGTACTGTCAGAAAGCAAAATGCATCTTCTCACCTTAAATTTAATATTCCTATAAAACCCCCAGCATTTATGTATTAGACACACAATATCCTAATGGTGTATTAAGCAAATCCAAAATAGCATTATTTGAAAAACCTCATGTATATATGGTCAAATAAATAATTGTTGTTTGGGACAGCAGAATGGTTATTCTGCCCAGAGAAGCTGTGGCTACCCCACCCCAGAAGTGTTCAAGGCCTGGTTGGATGGGGCTTGGAGCAACCTGGTCGAGTGGAAGGTGTCCCTGCCCATGGCAGGGGGTGGAACGAGATGGTCTGTAAGCTCCCTCCCATCCCAATCCATTCTGTGATTCTGTAATCCACTGCAAATTTCAAAATTCAGGGTTTTTTCCCCATTTGATAGGAAAAAATATTTGCCACCAAGTAGGAATTCTGACTCCATCAAGGAGCTGTCAGACAACACACAGACAAGTTCACTACATTTCCTACCCAAAACGGCGTGGCTCTCTTGGAATTGCAAAAGCCCATGAGGAACAAGACACCAGGTGCTGTTATTTTGCCCTGAGCATCATTCCTGCCACATAAGACAGAGGAGGGTGGTTGGATGCTCACTGTCTGGCAGGTCAGTGCTGCTCCAGAGACGCTTTCCCAGTCTGGGCTCAAGCTCCCTCCCAGCTCCCTGCACTTTTTCAGGTGCTAAGTAATGCCGGGCACCACCTCCGTCCCATTCCCAGCAGCAGTTTCACTCTATGCACTTCTACCAACACTGCATTTATTTATTTTATAATTATCCAGGATGCCTCAGCCCCCCTGTGACATAGGCTGGGCTGTCTCTCACTTACACCAGTTGAACATACCCGTGAAATGTTAAGACCAGAAGAAATCATCTGGTCTGTCAAATAAAGTAACTCAATCCAGGAGAGATGCCTCAGGAAAGAACATGAGAATAGTCATACGGAATCAAACACAGGCCCACGCTCACTGCATCTTCTGCGAGGATGCTCCAATATTTGTATGACTTGTACCCATCTATGAATCCTTTTTTTTTGCTGTTACAAAAGCCCAAACTGCAGCTCAGCCCTTTTTTTTTTTTAACAGACTTTATTACTGATTGTGCTGCTAGCCGGTTCCAAAGGAATTCCCCCCAGTTCCACTGGAGTGTTTATTAACAATCAAATTGAAATGCCTTAATAAGGCAGGATGTCCCCCGTTTGATGGGGGACGTATTGATTTTGCACTGCCCTAATTGCTGAATTAGAAATTCTGGGCAATACGGAGTCAAAGATCTCTGCAGGGTCCAAACTCAGCAGCGCTCTCCGTTACCAACAGAGTAATAATTTTGAGCAACTAAAGAATATCAAGTGTTTGACTGAGTGCATTAACAATTATACTGCTGAGATTTTCATTTATGATATTCTGTCTATGAATGCTTTTTATCACAAAAAGGGCAGGCAGGCAGCTCTACTCACCTGCCCACAGTCATTGGGAGGATGGGCAGCTGAGAAGATACTGTTTCCTTCCTTTTTTAATTGTTTTTAAATTGAAAAATGGCGTCTTTCTTCTTGCTTTCTAAAACTCCCTCCGTTTTCCAGCACAAAGCTAAGTAAGCACCCACAAAAATTAACTCTCAGCTCCATGAAAGAGAGGAGGCAAAGCTGCAAGGTTGCCGCCACAGAGCCCAGAGCTAAAAATCACCCTGGGACATTAATCCATACCCAGCTCTGCCTCTCCATCAGATACTTCTTCTGATTAAAAAGGCCCAGAACTTCCCTTGTTCCACTTGGGAACAGACATGGATATGAAACCAGCCTTTCTATTTAGGGCTGACGCAACGCCCTGGGAGGAGTTGGATAAGTACTGGGAAGGAAGAGCTGCCCAAGATGATCAGAAGCATGAACAGCACAAGGAAAACCAAGGGTCAAAGTCATTCACCACAAAACCAAGCTCAGCAGTGTAAGATGTCAGAAGCACCTCTGATTTTTTATGCCTGATTTTTCCCCTAATGTAAAAATTATGTTTTCTCATTAAAATTACAAAAATTGGGAAGGCTTTAAAAACAAAGTCCTACTTAGAGCCAAAACAAATGTTAGACTGTTTGCTGGTTAATATTTCATTTCAGAAAAACATGATTTGTCGTAAGCCAGACTTTTGATGCCACAGCAGCACCAGGGAGAAGATGTCAGCAGCATCAGTGAAGATAAAAGCAATGCAAAGACATAGCACTGGTTTACAGTTCCGTGGCAGTAAATTGGTACAGCTTTCTTTTTCGGGAATTCCCAGGTAAAGTCAGGGTCTGTAGGAGGGAATTACTTTAATTTAACTCAAGTAGGTTCACCAGTGCCACTAAATTTTACAGGCAAGACACAGGCTTGGAGCCAGCATCCCAAGAGATGTCAATGGGCCCTTTTTCACATGAGGTGCTAACTTGGGAGCAATAACCATCGCAAGGTAAATGCCAACACTGTTAACGTCTCTGCTATAAAATCAAGCAATAACGATATTACACAAAATCTACACGCACAGCTGGTAAATCAAGTCTTGTTGACTTGTGTGGAAAAGTTCAAGAGACAGCATTGGTTTTCTCCTGATTTACTGGTTTTTGTCTAATTTCACATCCCCGCCTCGAGCACACTGGCCACATCCATCTGCTCAGCTGCCACCAAACTCTGGCAGCGATCACATCCACAGGAGCTTGGCATTTGTGGTCCGAGTAAATCCTTCAGGAGCTGCAGCTCTTCTATGCAACTGAGAAACATGGATTGCATCCCTTCCTCTGCCTGGTGCCAAGGGAAATGGGTCCTTGCTCGTTGGGCAACTGATCTAATTACTGCATTGTAGCAGATAAAAACCACAAAAATAAGTGGCAGTCTCATCGTCATTTTACAAACTGCATGCCCTGCTCAGGTTTTCCAAAGAGGAGCTGAGCTCGTCCATGGAAGGGAGCTCCCAGCTTCAAATCCGGATCAAAAATCAGCAAAATGAGGACAAGCAAGTCTTTTCTGTTAGTAAGGAAAAAAGAGGGAAAACTGGGTAGAAAAAGAGGGAAAATTATTGTTTATCTGCAGTAAAACCAAGGGGATGAGCAACAAACAACTCAAGATAAAGCATGAAAAGAGACATGTGAAGAGGCTCACACCCGAAAGAGGGAGGCTGGGCTGACCAAGAATTAGAGCTGCTCAGCTACGAGCAGAGATTTGACCTAGTTGGTTCAACTGAAACCTGATGTGAACATCCACATGACTGATTTTAAGAATCACTGAGTATAACCTATTTAGAAAAAAACCAGGTAGCTAAACAAACAGGCAGTTGTACTCTAGGTCAAAATGGCACTGGGTTCGACTTGGAAAGACATCATTCTGAATGGTTATGGGTCGAAAGGAACAGCACGGGATAATATCAAATGTTAACTGGTATATACTGCCTGTCAGCAAGTCTGACTAGAAAATAGGACAAACCTTTTAATAAATAAACAGAAAAAGAAGTGTCTGATGTGGAGGGCCTTTGGTTTCAGCTCCGTGCACTGAAAATCTCCCACTAGCGATGCTCAGATATACCCCGAGCTTGGGTGTTTTATTGGGGGCAGCTTTGTAGGTCTAAAAGTCCTACATCCAACAAAGGGAATCCTGTATCAGGCTCTGCTTTGAGAAGAAAACTCCCAGCAGTTACAGAATTAAAAACCAGCACCTGCTTAAATCCAAGTGCCCCTAAATTAATTATACTGATGTCCAGGCAGGAAGAGGATCATACTGGAAATGTGTGTACTGGATGGTTTAAAAACAGCGAATGCCACACAGCTGAAATCAAAACAGAAAATACGAAATGGTGACCAGAAACTGTCAGGGAGTATTTTATTAGATGGCAACACAAACGCTCTTGTGAAAGGCCACAGTGTTTAATGACTTGCTTTTGTGAGCAGTGGAAAAACCCTGTTCTCCTGCAGCTTTGTGCTCCAGGGTTGCCTTATCCCCGTCAAATAAGATGCAGCTTCTGTCAGGCATTTTCCCGGTGACTGAGGCATCCCTAATGTGCATGTCCTGATGCTGACAGTGTACTTGAGCTCCTGCTCCAGGCTTCCACCCAATCTGGGTAATCATTTGGGTCCTTAACCTCCACCCTCATACCTGTTCTTATAAATACAGAGAAATGTGATATTCTTGAGTCCTCTGCCTCGCTGTTACACCCTGCTGGGGCTGGGCTTCAAGGAGGGGCTGTCAGGCAGGCGGTGGCACAAGCCACTGGCAACCAACACACCAGACTAATGACCTTCCCCAGGGGGATGGTGCTGCCATGGTGTGAGCGGTGCTGCATGCACGGTGTGCCAGCTTCCTCCTCTGGCCCTGGTTCTGCAGGAGGTAACACACCCAGAGCTGCTGCTGGTTTTTCCCTTCATTTAAAATGCCATCCACGGAAAGGTAACAAGAACCAGGAGATTTCCAGTTTACACAGTTACCACAAACCAGTTATTCTGTCTTAGCACCATGTCTACTTCAACCGAGAATCAGCAACAGGAGAACACATCAATGTCACTCTCGCTGCTGCTCTGTCAGGCGTGGCTGTTGAGAGGCATCTGCCACCTTATTAGCTGAATCCTACATACCAGAAGAGGGGTTTATAACTGATTTAAGCTCTAAATAAGCATTTACTTGCTTATTTTCATTCCCACACAACTGCCTTTTTGTAAAGGTTTGTGAATCATTATCATTTGCAGCTGGACTGGATGATCGTTGAAGGCCCTTCCAACTTGAAATATTTTATTTTCTACCCTATTTTATTCTATTCTGTTCTTTACCATTCTAATTTTGCTATGTGGCAAGTAAATACTTAATTTACACCTTACTTGGCCCTGGTTGAGCCAAGAGCAATTTCCCTTAGAGCCCTTTGCAATATAAAACCAGAGCAGTAGCTGTTCCTACCCACCAGCCCAACATTCCCAGACCTCCCCAAAGAACCCCAAGGTCAGATGTCTTTTAGACACCCTATACAGACCACGATGAACATCTGCCATTAAATGCAAGACAACTGATCTCTATGGAGTCCAGAGCAGCCTCTATGAACCCCCAGACCTGAACTGCAGTCAGGGCAGAGTTTTGCATCTCTCACACGAGCTCTCACAAGCCAGAAGGTCACTGAGCGACCTGCAGACCACCACGTGCTGCTCTGGGGAGCTGCTCTTTCAGCTGCTGATGCCTGAAACGTGTGGCCGCCACTGTCAGGATCTTGGCCAAGCCCTTCAGAGCCAGAGGCAAACTGGCCTGACAGAAGAGTCGGCAGGTAATGATCTCAATCCCATACATATCAAAGAGATCACTTCTCAGATAGCTTTACAGGAGCAGGCACTATAAAGGTCCAAAGGTTTGAGCAGGGTCTCCTTTTTAAATGATATAATTGTTGCTGAGAACATTAATGATCTTGAACTTCAAAGCTTTAAAATCTCTCAGGGATAAGTGCAGTGTCCAATATTCATTCTGCTGCAGCGACAGGGAAAATCTGTTTCCTCTGTGATATCTGAAAACTACACGTAAATCTTCCAGAGACAGAGTAGAAGCCACCTCTTGATCACAATGCCATCAGCTGCACGGCGTGAGAGGAGCTGTACAGCTCAACGATGAGAGCCAGGAGAGTGCAGGTGCAGAGCCAGGGCTCCACCATGCCTGGGATGAACAAGGAGATCCTAGAAAGGCCATGGGGTATCTAATCCCTTTCTGCCTCTCTCTGGGCACTTAGGAGGTATCTGGAAGATCCAAGACAAGGAGGAACCTTACCTCATCCAGTGAATGGGTGCAGCTGGAAGGTCAGCTTTGGACCTTCAGTGCAGGTGAAGCCTTGGAGTCTTTGGGGAGCCCTGGAGGGACAGGAGGCATCAGTCACCCAAGATGCTGGACTTGAGGACACTGCTGAAGGGGAGGATGTTCAGCAGGTCTGGGCTCATTAAGTGCCCCTCGTTAAGCATTAATTCAGGTGATGCTGAAGGTGGCCATGCTGCAGGCTGGACGGGAAAGCGAGCTGCTGCCTGCAGAGTTCCTCTCCTCTCCTCTTTACTGCAGTATTTGGAAGGTCTGCAATGAATGATGAAGAGCTGTGCCACAGAGTTATGACCCTGCGACCAATACCAAGGAGCACGTAGGGAAATAGCAGCTACAACGGGGATAAACGTCCCCAGGAGCCACGGAGAGGTGTGGGCTGGAGCAGTCTCTTCAATCTGATTTCCACTCAGCTACTCGATGTGTCGCCTCCGTATCCTTCCCTGGTACAACTGATTGCTATGAGCAAGTCATTTATGTGTGTTAAAATTACATAAAAGAGCCATGACAATCTTGAAAATACTGTGGGCAGCAGAAAGGACAAGGATGCTGGGGAGAGTACCCCAGGGAAGGAGCAGCCGCTCCCCTTGGCCTCCATCCACTCACATCTCACATCTGAGCTCCAGCAATTAAAGGGTGGA
Source organism: Rhagologus leucostigma (assembly GCA_013397725.1). Taxonomy (NCBI): domain Eukaryota; kingdom Metazoa; phylum Chordata; class Aves; order Passeriformes; genus Rhagologus; species Rhagologus leucostigma. Next base: position 1,234,075 of record VZTD01005494.1, on the reverse strand, counting down.
AGAGCTGATTGCTGCAGTCATGCTTAACTGAAGGCCTTTGTCCCAGCAAAGCCAACACCATGAATTACTGCTCTGTATTTACGAAATGCCAGCAAAGCCAAAAGATAAACCAGGGCATGAAGCTAAGGAATTTTTATGGCACACACACGGCTGGTGAAAGCTTATCTTGTAAATCTATGATTATAACCCACGCCCGCCCTCCTTGAGAGCCTCTCTGATTTTAATTAGCAGCGACACAATTTTTTGTTTAGGTCGTTAACTATTCCCTAAAGCAATGCAGAATGAAACTACCTGCTCTGGACTTAATCCTGCAACAGGAACGGCGCCTGCTCTGAGGAGCCAAACCTGACGCACACACTTTCAGTAACAGTGACTGTAATAGACTTGGCTTCAATCTATTTGCAGGACTGGAAAAAACCACACAAATTCACACGATTACTATAATTTTCAGATACAACTGGGAAAAAAAAGAAAAAGAGAAAAAGTGAGAAGGTTTGTTAGAAAGAAATTAAAAGCAGCAGGTGGAAGGGTAAGAAAGGGAAGTTTCCATGGCACCTGTTAACAAAACATGCACTGTCAAGAAAAGGTTTAAGACATGGCCATAACACAGCAATATCATTAAACAACCAAGCTACAGGAGTAAAAGACAATACTTAGTCTGAAAAATCATCTCAAGTAGGAGAATTGTTAGGATAAAAATCTAGAAAGAAAGGGGAGGAAAAAAAAAGAAGTAATAAAAGATGACGAAATAAGGGGAATCCTTCTTATGGGTTAATAACTGATCAGGATTTAGGACACCAAGGACAGAGGCAGATGGTCAGGTTTTCACAAGGAGAGGTGTAGGATCTTGCCATGGGATAATTGGGATATTCATAAATGGCGTGGGAAGGAGGGGAGATAAAGAAAGGACAAGTTTGCTGAGCCATACGATTCAGAGTATTCAAAGCTAAAGCTGAATGCGAAGAGCTGTAGAAGGCTCTCCTGAACTGGATGTCTCAAAACACCATAGCAGGTGAAATCCAAGGTCAAGAAATGCAGAGTAAGGCACAGAGAACAACTGCAGCCACACGTAGTGATGGGCTCTAAATGAGACATGATGCTCTGCAAAGAGTTCTGCAAGCCATGTTGGACCATTCTCAGAAAACACCAATTTAATGCTCATCAACAAATATAGAACAATCCACCCCAAAAAATACACAATTAAGTTATTTTGGGAAAAACGCATTTTGGAAAGCAATTCAAAGAGAAGAGCAGAGGCAGCCCGTTCCCTTGACTTGCTTCTGGCTTCCTTCCCCACAAAGAGTGGCACCAAGGTCTGGTTTTGCAATTCTTCCTTTTGCATTCAGGTTTGACTCTGTCCAGGAGCTGGAGGGATTCCTGCAGGTGCTGGCTGGCTGCAGGAAACTAATCCAACGGGAGCACCATTTGTCACAGGTGGGTAAAAAAGGGGTCAATCCAGGGGTCTGGCTCCACCAGGTCAACATCTCAGGTCACGTCCACACCACCCAAGGGTCCCCACACTTCTACGAGACCTCCAGCCACAAGAAGTTGGTATTCAATCATTAAGAAACAAGTTAGACTGCAGGGCCCTTTTTTTGGATGAGTTCCACCCATGCTCCAAAATTAAAAGCTGATGCAAAAAAATGTATCATTATCCATCTCCATGACAGCTTGAGTCAACCAAACTCAGCCCAGAACGAAGAACAACACTCATTCCAGGCATAAAAAAATAGGAAGATCCATCAGAAAGAGAAGTGCTGTTAAAAAAGACGCAGTAATGACAGACCAGAAAGAAACTAGTTTGTATTTTTAGAAAAAGGAAAGAAAAACACAGTTAAAAAGCAATTTCCAGGAGAGGAAATCAGAGTGCCATACTGCAGAGAGACGGGCAGCTCCTGGTGACTGCGCAGCAACCAAAAAATCCTGACTTTGCACCCTCATTTGTCTGAGCCTGGGAAAATGAAACACAAGACGTAATTTTTGTGTCTGTGAAAAACCATAACATTTTTATCCATCCTGCAGTTTGTGTCTTTGCACCTCTACTCATTTTGGCTATCTCATATTTGTCCCCTTAACTCTTCCCCAGGCCACTTAGGTCCTTAATTCTACTTTTTGTTGCTGCCTCAGGTTACCAGGAGAGCAGATAGCTGCGGTGTGGAAGAGCAATCAAGAGAAGATCATTTGGGCAGGGACTGAGGAAACAGCCATCAACTGAGTCCCCATGAAGAGTTCCAAATACGGCGCATGTAGAGGGTACGTGGAAGAACTGATGAGCCCACACTTTCCTGTGAGGAGGAGAAATCTGTGTCCAACATGGCCAGATGCCTTTAAACAAAAACTTCATGTCAAGTTGTGTTTCTCAGAAATACTTCTCAGCTGTAGAGGGTTCTCCCTCCCTGACATTCCCCACACCAGCTCACAGGGTCCAATAAGGTCTGTTATTGGAGATAAGACAGTGGTTGCAATTGTCTGATGGGACACTCCCCCAGGGCTGGCACTGGATGGGGTCAGTATCACTGTTTGTGTGTCTTAGATTTGTACCTTCTGGTTTCCAGAGATTTGAATTGGAATGGCAAACCAAACTCAGAATTATGTTTTTATGTGTAAAACACATTATTCACAACAGGAAAGGTAAAGCAAACCCAAGGAACAATACATTACCAATACTGTCAGAGGCACCATCAACTTCAATATCTCAAGCTGTTTAGTTTAAATGTACTTTTGAAATACGAGAATCTGAAATTCCCCTGCCAAATTCTTTATAGGATCAAAGGAAAACACTTCTCCAGCATCTGCAACTCTTTGAGGCACTTTGTCCCTGCCTGCATTTCCCCGCTGCACGTACCTCAGCCCAGAACATTTGTCCCCAAAGAGATGGAGGCATCTGCATTTTTGATGTATCTGTCCTTGCAGAACCCTCGGAAGGCTTAGCTTGGCAGAAATGGCAGCAGGTAAAATTTAAGGCTGAGAAGTTTAGTTGGTAAGTGAAGCAGATTTCAGATGTGTTGAGAAGCAGAAGGTACTTTATTCCTACCCAGAAGAGCTGGTTGGTTTTTGCGTATTTCAAAGAAAAATCAAGGCGTGATAATTTGTCAATTCAGAGCGTTTGGGCCTATATGTTCACTTAATAAAAAATCAAAATGAAATTGGCAATCACGGATATGGATTGGACGAAACTGAGTTGTATGGCTAAGAGGAATCCTATCCTAATCCGTTAACCAGTGCTTAACATCCACTAACAATGCAGGAGGAGGAGAGACTGGAAGATGAGGAAGGCAGATAAAATAACGCAGAAAAGGGATGCCTAAGGAGACACTTCTTCAGAGTTTCCTCCCAGAGGAATGTTTCTGGATGCCTTGTTTTTGCCAGGTTGAGGTAATCACTGGCATATAATGTAGTGATAGGGATCATCTTTTCCACTCCAACAGGAACTGATGTTCTGTCATAACTGCAGTGCATAACCAGTCAAAGCCTCATCTAACACAGTGGTAAATGGGCTCTGAAAATCACCACCATCACAAAAGGTTCTATATAATACACTCTATGTGAAGGGAAACAACCTCTTTTCCTGGTGTGCTCCCCAGCTACAGGGTTCCCAAGCAAAACATCCACAACTTAGAGACAGGTGGGAAAAGGAGAAGGTTTAGATATTTTCACTCCTTGGGACTACAGATGTGCCCGGAATACAAAGGATGGACTAATTTATAGGGATGAGAGCAGCACCCAGCATCACCTCCTCACGTACGCCGGCGTCAGGAGTATTTACGGAAAGCTGCCGCTGCCGCCTGGCCCCGACACAATGTGCTCCAGCACTATCTGCTCCAGACATCTCACAAGTTCATATTAGAATTGGTGCAGCCCACGGATGTGTTTGAGACTGACAGCAGCTCCCTCACCCTCCCAAGAGCCATTCCCAGCAGAGGAGAGCGGAGAAGATCCGAAAGGGCAGCGTTCCAAAGGGTTGCCACCAAAGCTTGCCCAGAGTGTTGGGAAATCCTGCGATGAGCGGGGAAAAAGAAACCCAAATTATGGTGGCTTGCCATCGGTGGGGAGGAGACAACAAAGCTGATGATGCATCTGAGAGGAAATACGGGAAAAATCTGCACACTTGAAGGATAACACGGGGTTCTTTGTGTCCTACTGCTGGTCCTACAAGGACTACATTAATGGGTCTCAAACCTGGAACCCCATGAGTCTCAGACTGGAAATCAAAAACACAACAGAAGTTCATAGAATCATAGAATGATTTGGGTTGGAAGGGACCTTAATGATCATTTCATTCCAACCCCCCTGCCATGGGCAGGGACACCTGCCACTAGACCAGGTTGCTCCAAGCCCCATCCAGCCTGGCCCTGAACACTTCCAGGGATGGGGCAGCCACAGCTTCTCTGGCAAGTTACCGCAGATGAACTACTGACGTAGCCTACAGCAAAATTAAAGTGGAAACAAATACGTTTACTCCTTCCTGTCGACTCGGAGGTTGTTGCTGAGCATGATGAGAACAGTTCAGGCTGTGACTACCTCGGGTGTTTAAGCCAAGCAGACCAAACCCAGCCTGCCAAGGCAACAGGCACTGGCACTGTGGTGCCCAGCAGCAGTACAGCCCTACCTGCAAAGGCTGCAAACCAGCAGGGTTCACCCTGTCAGTTAACTGGGAGGTTAGTGTTTAAAAAAAAAAAAAAAAGAGAGAAAAAACCCCAACCAAACAACAATTTGTCTCCCTAAGAAGATTAATAGGTGCATTTAAAGAAATCAGGCTGTAGGCTTAATGAGAGAGAGGCAGCAAAATCCTAAATGTGAGACCTCCTACAGTTTTTCAGTCCAGCTGTACAATCAAATAATAGTTTATGTAACTAGGATTGAAACAAAATAAATTAAAAGTAATTTCATGTTTCATCAAAAGAAAAAGTACAGTTCGGAGTCAACGTGGAAAAAGATCTAGTTCAGCCCTGCATTTTCCCCAGCCTTTCATAAGCTTTGTATTATCAGCTGATTTGGTTTTTTTTCAAAAGAGGAAGGCAAATTACCAAGTCCCTTAAGAACTTATTATACATTTCCAATTTTCAACTATTCCTATTTTATAACGCATAAATTCACATATCTATAAGTGAAATGTTTTCTTTAGAAGATGAAAGGAAAAAAAAAACCATGCTGTTTTTCCTAGGCTGCAATCTGTTTTTTGGTTAAATAATAAAAAAAAAAAGGGTGGTTAACAGCTACAACATGTCAATCTTTGAAAGTAATTCCTACGCACAACTTCATCCTTTTGCAGACATTAAATATGGCAAAATCTTTTCATACTCCTCATGTCTAGACTGATGAAGGAAGGCAACAAGCTACCAACAGACTCTTTCTTCTCCTGGGAAGCCCATGGCAGACCCATTTGGGTTTCAGGTGGGGTGTTGAGAGGGCCAAGCCCCTCTGGATTCATTTAACAGCTGAAGAAGACACGTCTCACATTGACTTCATACCCACATACAACTTCCAAGGACGGAGCACCCTGAGAAGAAGCACCCTGAGACCATGGCAGAAGAGGCTGCATACTCCAAGCATCTCCTAACAGAGCTAAAAATCCATAAATAAAGGCAAATTTCAAAATAAGTCTCCCTATTCATGATGATACAACCCTGAGGACCGGTCCTGCAAAGGAATGTCCACTGGAAACAGGCTCTGAGCCTCTCAGCAGTTGGAGAAGCCCGTGAGCCCCCAAGGCCAGGAACGACTCAAGACAGGCTAGAAAGCAATATTCCACTGGTAGGCAGGGAAACAAAGAGAAAAAAAGGTTCAGGGGCTGCTCTCAGCTATTGACATCTGGCCTCTGCAAGTGTCTCTGCCCTGTATGGCCTCCAGCACTCCGGGCTGGATGGAGGAGGGCCTGCCACCCTCGGACAGCCAGGCTGAAACACGGGATTTTGTCACAACTGCGCCGAATGACATTTTGATTCATGGTGATTTTTCTTCTACGCCCTTCAGAGGAGCTGTCAAATCCTCATCTGAAAGCTATTCAGCGTGGGAAACTGCTTTGTCATGTCTGAGAGCCTGTGGTCCCTGTCAGGTCCTGGAACCAAGTGAAGAATGGTTAGTCACACATGCCCAAAAAACCTCAAAATTCAGCAGTGTTTCTCAAGCAGCATGGATGCATTTTCTATGCAGCATCTGCTTGCTTTAAGTTTAGTTATAGCTCTCAGAAAAGGGAGAAACCCTCCAAGAGGACAGGAGATGCTCTTCTCATGAGGACCTACACATGACCAGAGAAGAGGTCCAGGTGGCTCTAAGGTCTCCCTGGAGCCTTTTCTTCTCCAGACCAAACAACCCCAGCTCTCTCAGCCTGTCTCCATAAGAGAAGAGTGTCTCATTTAAGATCTTGGTCATTACCTCGTTAGTGGGGGTGTGATGGGGTCTCTAATGGTGTCTATCAGCAGGTAATGGCCCAGAGGTTTCCCCCAGCCCTGTGCTTCCACCTTTTCCCAACAGTACCTTGCACATCCCGTCACTTGGTTCTCAGACAACCATGCCCACCTCAGGGAGCACTAACAGTCTCCACACGGAGATGTTCATCTTGTTGCTCCAAGGAGAAGGTGTAAAGGCTCTTCCTTCCTGTGCTAAGCACAGGGACAGGAGAGAGGTCTGGGAACAGACTGGACAGGAGAGGGGTTTGTGTTGTAGCTCCTCCTAGAAGATGCCTAACGCACTCTACTGCATTAAACATACGCACATTTTTCTTCTATAGACAATGACCTAGAAACACAACTAAATCATTTTCGAAAAAAGAGAATGCACCAAACTATTTAATCACATCTTCAGGGGGGAATGAAGCCAGTAAGAACAGCTAATCTGCTCCTCATCACAGAAATTGTAGTTTTGGACTGAGGGAGACTTTGTATTTTCAGAGGCGAAGATTTTATTTAAACCTTCTGTGATCATATATCCCATTATGCCCTCTGGTAAAATGCTTCTACACTTATTTATGCCCACTGTTAACATACACTTCATTACCATTTGGCTAGCATGGGCCTCTGAACTGCAGAGGTGTGCCTTTGCTAGCCATCATAACCATCTTTACAACCCAGCGCCAGCAGCCAGGCTGGAGGGCACGTTCCCTCCTCATCTCCAGCCAAACCATGGCACTTAAACAAATAATAAGAGAAAACAAAATAAAAATTGCATTCAGAGGTGCTTTTCTTGACTTGTCTCTAGGGAACTCAACATGGGCACGGAGCTGCTGTCTCCTGCCCCACCAACCCACTGTCCCCAGTCTGTTAATGGGGCTGGGGTCTCTCTTCAACGTCAAACACACACTAGGAAAGCTACAAAGAGGCCAAGAGTGAGTGAGACACCACCGTCATCTTTGGTGCTAAACAAGAGCAGAGCACCTCATGAACATGCCTTCCAGCCACGCCATAAAGCACAGGCCAGCGTTAATAGGGTCCAGCGATGCTGCTCACTCTTGCAGGCTCCTAAATAGCACGTTGGAGGTGCTGGGTGCTCTCAGTGAGGAGCCAGCTCACTGCATTCATAAAAACTTTCCAGCATCAGTGACATGAAAAGCAGTACGACGTGCTCAGCGATGACTGACAGGCTGCACAGCAGCACCTTGGGGTCACGCCGGAGCTTAGCACCTCCAGGCACGAAAAAAGACAAAAAAATTTGTTCGTAGGAATAGTCGTGCTCATGGACTGATACAAAAATAACAAATCTGTCATTCAAACAGACATTCGAAAACACAGTGATGGCTCAACAGTGACGATCTCAAATTCAAGAAGAATAACAGTTTACAATGTGTGGGACCGAGATGACCATCAGCACTTGCTGTCACTCACTAGCCAAAAAAAACCCCAAGGAACATCCCGGAGCAGCAGCACTCATCAGCAAAGTTGACGTGATAATCTTATTGTCACATTTAGTGAAAAACCAGAACGCCTCTGCCATGAAACCATTTCACCCTACTGAGTTACCTGATCTTGGGAAGCACTCTTTGCACCTTGTCTGCCTGTCCCAGCCTTCCCAAGGAGCACCTCATATGCTAGGGAATTAGCCTGATATTGGAAAAGGATTGCTGGAAAAACACCCTCGGCCAGCCATGGTGCCAGCCCCAGCTGGGGAAGTGGTGAAGACGGCTGTGCAGAGAGGCTGTGTGGCAGGCAGGCTGTGGTGTTCTGCCAGTCCAGATGCACATCAAGTATTCCCCAAACTCATATAAACTGCAGGAATATGCCACAGCACTGACTATCTGTTTGCACTGAACTGGAAACATGATGGGAAACATCAAATATGTGCTCGATTCACACAGCAGAGAAAAGAAACAGCTTTATTGCAGCACGCTGGAGAAGCAGAAGTGGAGAGGCAGAAGCCAGCCCAACACAAGCAACAATGTGGAGGGATCCAACAGTCCCAATGGATGTGATCACTTGAGCTGCAGCTCCGTGCCTGAGAGGATGGTTTGGGTTGGAAGGGACCCTAAAGATCACCTAATTCCAATCCCTGCCCATGGGCAGGAGCACCTTCCACTAGAAAGCTGACCATCGGCACTCAGATTTCCAGTGCAAAGGAAGCAGCTCTCCCGTAGCTTCAAATAGTACCAGAAGAAGCCAAGGACTCCTCCAACTCTTCAACCAGTGCAAGCCAACAGAGCAAAGCACATCAATCCTTCCAAATTCTTCTACATCCTTTCTGAGCAGAAAGGACACTGTAGGGACATCCCCAGGAGTCTCTCACCCAGCAAAAGTGAGGGATAAAGATCCACGCCCACAGCGAACCATCCAGACTGGTTCCAGCAGTGAGAAACCCCGACCGGTGAGGCGGATTGCAAATCTGTGTATTTGTTTTGGAAATAAAGGCATTAATAATTGATGCCAAACACTGTGAATATTGATGAGCACACTCCCAGAAGAGGTTTTGGAGTTACTTAAGTACCCAGAATTGTGCCGTCTGGATTTGGTGGCCTAATGGCTGCTGTCAGAGCAATCACAAGTACGCAAAGCACTGTGTCACAGCCAGCACCGCCTGCCCATCACAGGGGGGAAGATGAATTGAAGCCCAATGGGGTATTTAACACCGCAAATATTTTGACTTGATCCATCATGTACACCATTTTCTACTCCTTTTACTTTTTATTTTGCAAGTTTGATGAGCTCAAAACATTGCATATCTGTCCTTCCCCTCCTCGCTTAAATCCAGCCTCAGCTCCCTCCTGACCCTCCAAATGTCTTGCAGCAAATAAACTAACGCTCAATAAGTGCAGAAGCGTGGCAGGCTTTTCCAGAATGCCGGCCCATGGCTCAGCCAGGAAAAGACTATTTTAATATTTGAGGAAATTCCCAGCAATGCCTCTGATAGTGATGCCTCTGCCCCATCCTGTACAGGGCTCAGAGCCTTTGGGGAGAGCAGAGCATGGAGCTCAGAGCCTTTGGGGAGAGCAGAGCATGGACACGAGGATGGAGCTGGCTCTCCGGGCTCTCCAGGTGAGCATGAGCCCTCTCTGCAGCCTGACTTCCCACCACACAGTCTGGTTTTATTTCTAGCACAGTCATGTGAAAATGGACATCAACTGCTCATTTCTGCAAGCTTGGGAAAAGTGCCCATTTAAAAAGAAATAGGCAAAGTTGCTTTTCTTAAAAAAATTATCTTTATGTATAAACTTATCTCTCATTGTAATGGTACTTATGGCAAGAAAACAAGCACACGCAAACGAGCTACTGAGAGGGTAGCAGGGAGCATCCAAACTGCACTGGTTTGTCCAAAGTTTCTCTTTCTTTCAGTTCTGTTTATCCTATACTCTTCCCTATCACCAGATTTTCTACTTCAAGCTCCACCACCAGCCAAACAGAGCAGTGCTGAATGTACAGGAGGGTAAACAGGATCAGCACTTGCCTTGCCTTTGTTCCAAGCCGAGAGAAGGCTCTGAGGGAGCTCATGGCCCATGCCAAAGGTGCTACCACGCAATACTGCAAACATTCCTTCTCGGTCACTTCAAGACCTTCAACTCCCAGCAAGCCTGCCTTGAAGCTTAAAAAATACTGGGGTATGACCCACAGTGTGGAAAACAAAGGTCCTGGCATCTCTGTTATTGTGCCACGGGAGAAAGCTCTTGGCCTTGCAGCCTGCAGCCAGCCTGGCTGCTTGCAATGTGCGTCTCCCAGCTCCAGAGAAACAGCAGTGCTGAAAGCACTGCTGCTCCCACAGACTTGTGGCTGGTCCTCAGTGCTTCCCAGGAGACCGCCCCTCTTCCCCTCTCCCATCCTTCAGCCTGAGCTCAAGCATCCAGGTGTCAAAAAGAGCCTTTTACAAGCTCCACAGCTGAGCAGCAGAGAGACGGAAAACCTGAATGAATCCAGCATAAATCAGGCACAAATACAATCAGAAGCAGCAATAAAGTCTCTCTGCAGGTTACCAGGAAAACCAGCCATCTAAAGCACTGTGCCCCGAGCTACAGTTCTGAACTTGGGATCATCTCTGCTCTGCCATCCAAGCTTTTTCATCCATCCATCCATCCATCCATCCATCCATCCATCCATCCATCCATCCATCCATCCATCCATCCAGCTGCACTGTGAAATGAGCTTGTCCCTTCTGCTTAGGGGGTCTCTCTGGAGGAACAGACCAGGACTTTCCAGGCACTGGAAAGCTTTCTGTCCAAGGGCATCAGCAACCAGTTTGGGTTCCTCTGATCCTACAGGTTAATGATGCCCCAGCTTTTCACCTCCTTTCAGGCTACAAAGGCTCTGTTTGTCCGAGCAGACCAGCAGCAACCCTTCCCTCCCTCCTCAGATTCAATCTCTCCTTGCTGGAGTACCAGAGTTGGGCACAGCCCCCTCAGATGACATTCCAGCAGCATCTTGCACAAGGGTGAGGTCTGCACTGTAAACACCTTGCCTGATGCAACCCTGCACGTGTTGGCCTTTTCCAGAGCTGCATCCCGCTGGCAGAGCCAAACCACCCCACGGCTGAGCCCTGTTCCCAGCTTCCCTCCAACCTCTGGCTCCTCTGTGCCTTGCCAAAGCATGCAAGCAGGAAATCAAAGTTTATAAATTGTGGTAGATGTAGCACCCTGGTGAGAAGATGTTACTTCTGTGGGATGGTTTCTACCCTCTGAAGTCTCTTCATAGTGTATGCACAGCTCCTTAGAAACTGTTATTGTGGATTTAAACACATGACCCCAAAATCCAGGGTACCCCCTATAAGCTATTCAGCCAATTTCTCTGGGCAACACAAAGCAAATTATGAAAAATGACACAGGAAAGTCACACAGTTTTCACTGGCTTGCATGTGGATTTGTGTTATTTAATTCAGAGAAACGAATTGCTCTGATATTGAGAGAAACTCACTTTCGCCAGTCACTTGGGATTTCTGCAGCAGCACCTTTTGCACTGCACACTCATTGCTTGGCCAGCACATCCTGTGCTCTGCTGAACCTTTCACAACATATGGTCTGTCTTATGTGCCCACTCCTGTACCTCATAAAAGCGACTTTCCTCTCAAGGCCTGATTTCCCTTCATTGCCACTTTGCCACCTTGAATTAAAATCCCTCAGTGTCATCTCAGCCCCCTACACCCCTCCCACGCTTAGGTTTTAAACACTGGCATAGCTCAGCATCGTCCCATCCCACTGCTGCTCCACAGCACAGCCCCGCTTGGCCCACCTCTTTAATTGCGTTAATTAATTGCAAGGGAGGGCAGCTCCCCAGCAGCTGCTTCCCAGGAGGCGCAGGAGCATCAGCTCAGTGTGGAGGGCTGGAGCATGGCTGGAAAAAACAACCTGGTGTTTCTGGCAGAAGAGGAGTGTGGATGGCCAGTGCTGCAGATTATGCTCCTCCACCCACCAGCCCCATGTGCTCCAGGACCCTAAAAGCCCCTGGAACCCCCAGTGCTGCACAACAGCAAACACAGACACTGGACAGTAATGGGAGAGCAGTGCCAAAATCAGACAGAGACAGCCGACCTGCATGGCTTCCTCAGCTTCCGTCATTACAGCGGCCTAAAGAGCCCCGCAGGTATTTAATTTTAAATTGTTCAAGCAGCTACGAACAACTTCTCACTGGAAGAATACAAAGCAGAGGGGTTGTGACTCTCTAGCAAGGGAAACTGAGAAAAACGTAAACGAAAACGAGCACAATTTCACTCAGAAGTATTTTTTTCACACTCCCTGTGTGAAAGCTCACAGGGATCTTACAGACAGAAGCCTGCCCGCAGGTTGGCTGCCCTGTAGCATCCCTGAATCCCGCTGGATGTTACAGTGCCGCCTGTGAGCGGCGATTGCAGCCCAGCAAGACGGACCCCACTGCCAGGCGAGACTGCAGCCTCCCGTCCAGGCTCCCGCATGGTTTTTCCCTGTTTGAAGCAACATGACTGGCAAGACCAGCAGCGCTCATCACTGCCCAGGCGAGGTGAAGAGCCCAGAATGCCACTGCCTCGGCCACACGCTGAGGGCAAACTGCCTGCCAAGTCCCCCGCATCCCTCTGTGCAACTTTCTGCTCCTCGCCTTTATTTTTTCAGATAGCATGATGTTTTGAGATTGGCTATTTTTTTTAAAGGAATATCTCTTATCCCACACTTGCTTCCAAAGTATCTCCCTCCCAGCTGGCACTGCCTGGCAGAAGGAGAACAGCTCGGTGAGGTTCCCTGCGAGGTTTTGCACCGATGACTCCCGGCAGGGCTGCACGTCCCTCCTGTTACATAACGACCTTTCCCGTTTGGTGCTGTCTCCACTTGGGGTGGCCACGTTTGGGAGTGGTCACATTTGGGGTGCTCACATGCCCCAGTGCTCTCAGCCGTGTGCTGCCAGGCACCATCCCCCCACCCTGACCAGACCCACCAACCGTGAACCACATCCCTCCCTTCTCCGTATGCCTCTCCCCTCGCTGCTGGACCTCTGCCCACCGGGCAGCACCTAGCTTTCTCCTGCCCCCCCAAACACTACACTCCTCCCTGGCCACTCCATCCCTCTCCCACACCCAGCCCCAAACCGCACCCTCGCCCTCCGCAGCACCCACGGGTGTCCCGGAGCTGC